>JAVTVY010028268.1:0-112572 GCA_036873755.1 Hanleya hanleyi
GAATTCTTCCGCGGTGATGCGGTGGCGATGCGGTCGCGGGAGAAAGCTTCCGCGGACAGAGAGTAGTCCCATGGGTTGATTTCCAATGTTAATGTATACGGGGAATACCTAAATAGACGTGTTGTGACCTAGGTGGGTCCCTAGTGGAGCGATGGGGTCGAGTGAGGTATCAAAGTGAAGAATTCGTGAAGGGGCATCTGATGGGCTGGGTGTGGGATTGAAATATGGTCATTCTGCGCATGCGTATGAGGTATCCATGTGAAGCATTCATGAAGGGGCATCTGACTGGACTAGCGGTTCGGGCGTTGTCACCATTTTGCGCATGCGCAGACAGGGAATTGTGGGAGACGTTTTGGGATCTAGGGGAGTCCCTAATGGGCCGATGGAGTTGTATGAGGTATCAATGTCAAGCCTATGTGAAGGGGCATCCAGTCATTGGTGGGTGCATGTAAAAAATTTTCCTGAAAAAAAAAAACGGAACACGGATTTTATCGAAAAATCCGGGAAAATGCCTATATGGGGTATGGGGGGTACAATGTATATAGGTCGCCGGGCTTAACGGCGCTTGCCTATCAATAGAGTGATCTCCCCCTAGTTCCAGGGTGGGTGTATGTAAAATCTTTCCTGAAAAAATACGGAACACGGACTTTATCCTAAATTACGGGAAAATGCCTATATGGGGTATGATGGGTATAGGACCATCCTGGGAAACCTACTTCTCGACATTTGCGGTATAGGTTGTGGGGTCTCGTTTTCTTAGTCTCGTCAAGACAAACATGATAGGAAGTGTCGCGGAGCGAATCGTTGAAATATTTGGAAAAAGTTCAGGGAGACCCATATAATCCCATACTAGGGGTATAGGACCAATGTTTGCCCCACTGGGAAACCTACTTCTAGACATTTGCGGTATGGTTGTTTGGATTTGTTTTCTTAGTCTCGTCAAGACAAACATGATAGGAAGTGTCCAGCCACGAAACGGTGAAATTTTTGAAAAAGTACCATATAGCCCCATATAGACCCATATACGGGTTATGGGGGTATAGGTCCAATGTTTGTCCCACTGGGAAACCTACTTCTATGCATTTGCGGTATGGTTGTTTGGATTTGTTTTCTTAGTCTCGTCAAGACAAACATGATAGGAAGTGTCCCGGCACGAAACGGTGAACTTTTTGAAAAAAGTCACCGAGGCCTGGGTAGGCCCATAGGCCTATACTGCATGGCTATGGGTGTATAGGTCCATACGGGGTGGACGTGTTGGGATCTAGGTGGGCCACTAATGGTCCAATGGTGTCGTATGAGGTCTTATTTTGAAGCTCTCATGCAGGAGCACTTGACTACACTAATAATTCGTACGTTGTCAATAATCGGCGCATGCGCAGCCTGGCCGTAGTATAGAAAGCAGGCATTTTTGGGGGGGTGTGTGGGTGTGTTTGGGGTAGAGATGGGCTATTCACGGTTCGAATGGGTCGTGTGAGGTATCAATGTGCAGCCTATGTAATGGAACATCTGATGGCGTGGATGTGGGGTGGAAATAGGGTCATTCTGCGCATGCGCGGTAGCCAAAGAGTATGGAAATAGACGTTTTTGTGGTCTATGTGGGCCCCTAATGGGCCTATTGAAAAATTGTACCATATATGTCCTGTATTATACAACATATGTTCTGTATACAATCGCATAGCGGTTGTCGTGAATAACAACAAGTTCAGCAATGTTCATACAGTTTATTATCCCCAATGTTACATCATATCCAGGCTGGGGGAGCCGCCCTGGTAATGTTTAGTATGTTCACAGCAAAACAAATTGAAATATCAAACACCATGTTTTATTATTTAATGCACCGTCACATTAGGTACAAGTGTTTACTGAGCTCAAGTCAACGATCAGCATGTAGACACAGAGAGTATGTACAGCATGTTATGGTATTCCTTACATAGCAAAATACGAACGTAGCGTGCAAGATCTATGGCGCTACGTTTCGTAACGTGTCTAATTCCGCTTAACCCGGGGCTAGGGGCCGTATGAACCCATGTACTTCAAGATCCTCATGGTACTCATATGAACAGTCACAATCAAAGCGTGACTGAGATACATCTTTTTTTAGATGACGACTATAACGAATATTATGGATTAAGAATACTGATCAGCGATACGGATTTGATATTTTTGGAACATCATGATGTCTTGCCGGCATCATTGAAAACTGTTGACCGCTTCTCTCTTGCAGGAAACAAGCCTATGTTTATGTATAGGTGGTCCTCCGCAGTTTCGTAGTAATGGCCCCTCTCTAATTTCATAATACGATAGACTGCCCTTGTTCTGCTACATCATAATTCTTCTTGTCTTCTTAATAGCTTATATCTATAATGCCATCCTATTCAGCATTATCAACGCTGCAAACGAGTGCGTACAAATCGAGTGCTGGCTTCGTCTACACGCTGATCGGGATCATGGAGTAAAGTTTGTCCTGCCTCAGTTATGCCCCTTGGGTGTGCCTAAAAATCGGGACTCATTTACGGGAAGAAAATCTGACAAAAAACGGGCAGGTTGACACCCACTTTTGTTTGCCTTTTTAAGTTGAGACCGGACCAGGGAACGTGAGTAAGAAGTTTAATTGAAATCGCTCTTACAGATTTTTCTGGAAATTGAGCCGAATTTGACCATTTTTCGACATTTTTAAGGGGTTTTCTAGGAAAAATGAAGCAAGCATGGAGGAAGAATGTTCGAGTTTAATTTTTCTATAACATAGCAGTGTTATATCTTAAAATAATAGTTTCATCATGCTCTTTCAGAAAATATATACATATAAGTGATTTGGGTTGAAGGTTTTACGACAACTGGTGGCCGAAAAACGGACCCATAGTCTATTCCATGCCGAATGGAAGAATCTCTGGAGTGCACCCTTTAAGGCATAATAGTGGAGTCTATGCATTATCTTAATGTAGACTCCGTTACGGAGCGGAGATGTGTCATTACGCCAGATTGTTTAATTTTGACTGCCTAGTTACACCTGAAGCGCTATTTTCGGAAGCAGGTGGAAAGAAGACCAGGAGTTCGATTAAAATAATCCACAGTGTGTCCATTAGTATACTATTGAGGTTATTGCATACTGTATTCCATACAGGAGTTATCTCCCCCTGGAATGAGATTTCGGTGGATATTATGGCAGAACGAGGTCCTATCTGAATGATATAAATTTGCCAGTGTAAATTATCTTTACAAGAGAACCCATTTACAGTCCATAAAGGATGGAATGGATGTATATTATTATGGTTTTACGAATTATTTCTCAAGTTTCTGAAGTATTTCCCATGTTTCTAGGAGAAAATTTAGTGCAAAATTACCAATAATTTGACTTGGTTACATCTCTTATTTGCATTTTCGCGCGTTTCTGCTATCATTGGAAAGCGGAAAAGCAACCACGGCCTTCATATTGCCGAATGGATGACCATTATTAAGAAGAAATAGGTTAATTTTGAGTTTTGTTCTCGAAAATCCTGCTAGAATTGGCAAAAGTGATCAAAACAAAGATGGGGTAGGGGGAAAGTTATCGGTCGGATTTCCCAAAATAATATGTATAACTGGCAAGTGTTGTATACCGCCATACTCGCAAACACTCTGAGATTACGATACATGTGAATAATTAATTTCGTAAAAAACATCCTGCCCCTTAAGGTGGCCCTCCGCAGTTTCGTAGTAATGGCCCCTCTCTAATTTCATAATACGATAGACTGCCCTTGTTCTGCTACATCATAATTCTTCTTGTCTTCTTAATAGCTTATATCTATAATGCCAACCTATTCAGCATTATCAACGCTGCAAACGAGTACGTACAAATCGAGTGCTGGCTTCGTCTACACGCTGATCGGGATCATGGAGTAAAGTTTGTCCTGCCTCAGTTATGCCCCTTGGGTGTGCCTAAAAATCGGGACTCATTTACGGGAAGAAAATCTGACAAAAAACGGGCAGGTTGACACCCACTTTTGTTTGCCTTTTTAAGTTGAGACCGGACCAGGGAACGTGAGTAAGAAGTTTAATTGAAATCGCTCTTACAGATTTTTCTGGAAATTGAGCCGAATTTGACCATTTTTCGACATTTTTAAGGGGTTTTCTAGGAAAAATGAAGCAAGCATGGAGGAGAATGTTCGAGTTTAATTTTTCTATAACATAGCAGTGTTATATCTTAAAATAATAGTTTCATCATGCTCTTTCAGAAAATATATACATATAAGTGATTTGGGTTGAAGGTTTTACGACAACTGGTGGCCGAAAAACGGACCCATAGTCTATTCCATGCCGAATGGAAGAATCTCTGGAGTGCACCCTTTAAGGCATAATAGTGGAGTCTATGCATTATCTTAATGTAGACTCCGTTACGGAGCGGAGATGTATCATTACGCCAGATTGTTTAATTTTGACTGCCTAGTTACACCTGAAGCGCTATTTTCGGAAGCAGGTGGAAAGAAGACCAGGAGTTCGATTAAAATAATCCACAGTGTGTCCATTAGTATACTATTGAGGTTATTGCATACTGTATTCCATACAGGAGTTATCTCCCCCTGGAATGAGATTTCGGTGGATATTATGGCAGAACGAGGTCCTATCAGAATGATATAAATTTGCCAGTGTAAATTTTCTTTACAAGAGAACCCATTTACAGTCCATAAAGGATGGAATGGATGTATATTATTATGGTTTTACGAATTATTTCTCAAGTTTCTGAAGTATTTCCCATGTTTCTAGGAGAAAATTTAGTGCAAAATTACCAATAATTTGACTTGGTTACATCTCTTATTTGCATTTTCGCGCGTTTCTGCTATCATCGGAAAGCGGAAAAACAACCACGGCCTTCATATTGCCGAATGGATGACCATTATTAAGAAGAAATAGGTTAATTTTGAGTTTTGTTCTCGAAAATCCTGCTAGAATTGGCAAAAGTGATCAAAACAAAGATGGGGTAGGGGGAAAGTTATCGGTCGGATTTCCCAAAATAATATGTATAACTGGCAAGTGTTGTATACCGCCATACTCGCAAACACTCTGAGATTACGATACATGTGAATAATTAATTTCGTAAAAACATCCTGCCCCTTAAGGTGGCCCTCCACAGTTTCGTAGTAATGGCCCCTCTCTAATTTCATAATACGATAGACTGCCCTTGTTCTGCTACATCATAATTCTTCTTGTCTTCTTAATAGCTTATATCTATAATGCCAACCTATTCAGCATTATCAACGCTGCAAACGAGTACGTACAAATCGAGTGCTGGCTTCGTCTACACGCTGATCGGGATCATGGAGTAAAGTTTGTCCTGCCTCAGTTATGCCCCTTGGGTGTGCCTAAAAATCGGGACTCATTTACGGGAAGAAAATCTGACAAAAAACGGGCAGGTTGACACCCACTTTTGTTTGCCTTTTTAAGTTGAGACCGGACCAGGGAACGTGAGTAAGAAGTTTAATTGAAATCGCTCTTACAGATTTTTCTGGAAATTGAGCCGAATTTGACCATTTTCCGACATTTTTAAGGGGTTTTCTAGGAAAAATGAAGCAAGCATGCAGGAGAATGTTCGAGTTTAATTTTTCTATAACATAGCAGTGTTATATCTTAAAATAATAGTTTAATCATGCTCTTTCAGAAAATATATACATATAAGTGATTTGGGTTGAAGGTTTTACGACAACTGGTGGCCGAAAAACGGACCCATAGTCTATTCCATGCCGAATGGAAGAATCTCTGGAGTTAACCCATACTATGATTGTCTTTTTGAATTTGGTGCTAATACTGTTATGTGGAAAATGGAATAGGTCTTTGGATTATGGACGCGGATATTCTCTAATGGACGACGGCTGGATTATGAATGACGGACTAGACGCTTGTAATTCATCAGTGCATGAGTGACGCATTCAGCCGATGGCGGAGGTCGGTCAGCTTGGTAAGGAAAAACGTAACATTGGTCACCCTCTTCACTGTCCACTTGGTGTTGGGTCGTTGTTGTTGTTGGGCCCATTCCAAGGGATCCACGGTGTCCAGTTTCTCCAGCATCATCTCTAGTGACCTCCGGTTATTGATGGTAAACGGCTGGTCAAACACATAGATGTTACTGCTCGGGTAAAAGTATCGGACTTGGACTGTCTCCTTATGCTGCAGCACATAACCAAACGCCAGATTCAATTTGAAGGCCGTAGTTTGGTCATTGAAGATGGTTTCCACGTAGCTGCGTAGACGGGTGAGGTTGGTCAGTGGGAAATTGTAGATATCTTGAATAGGGCGATGACGGTGGAAACAGTGCCGTGTCATGGACCAATGGCGCCGATCGATGTCACTCACTGGATGGTTGTCCTATAAGAGATCGCTAGGAACATTTATGGGCCCATAAATGTTCCTAGCGATCTCGTCCAGAAAATGTTCGATGTTGTCAGGCGTATGACTCGAAACCGTAACGGTGGGGTCCGGCTGGAAATCCAGGCTCTTCTGAACTGTGGGTATAGGCGGGCTCTCCGTCATCGCATCACCAGTGGCGTTCGTCTCCACGGGCTTATCTTCACTGGGTCTGACCTTCCGCGGCTCCTCTTCAGTAGGAATTTGCCACCCAAACCGTAGAGACGGACCATGAATCAAACGCTGATGCCGTCTTAAATGACTGCGTCGTTTGAAGAGTTGACCACATTCATTACATTGTTCCTTCGCGCCCTCGTGGAGTGAACGCTCGTGGCGCAGTAAATGATCCTCCCGATTAAATGACCGTGCGCAGGTTATACAAGTATATAGTGTACCGTTGTGGATGGAGGACTCGAGTCGTCGCAAATCTTCTGGGCGTATAAACTGCTTCTGGCAAGTTGTGCAAGTGAACATCTTGGTGGTTGACAGAGTGTCTGATGAAACGGCAAGGCCGCTTCCCTTTTATAGCACGCTAGCTGGTGATATATTTTTAGCACACTCAGTTCAACTATCCCCAAGTCGAGGATCGAGACTGGTGTACTGGTGTACGACTGAGCGGCATTGCGTGCGCACGCTCATGAAGACCCTCATACATACCCCAATGCAGGCGCAGACGTGAAGTGCCCGGATGATAGACACGGACGTCACTGAGAAAAACACATACAACTCGTCACATACAGTCGCCCCCCTCAAGACCCTCATATATACCCGGATGACGGACGTTACCGAAAAGACACGGACTTTACCGAAAAGACACGGACTTTACCGAAAAGACACGGACGTACCCGAAAAGACCCGAAGATAAACGACATTGTGGAAAAACCCCCACAGGTTATTACATGCATTCGTATGATGTTCACAGGTTATGCCCGATTCACGCATAATAAAAGGATTGATCTGTAATCTGTGTTGTTGTTGCTCTCTTTTTTGGACTAACCCATCAGAATAGTACGTATCACGGACTACACCCGACGTCTAGGCGCGCATGTGTGACATGGTCTATAAAACACGTCTCTCTGGATCCTACACCTTCATTTCTACGGTTGCAGAGCCATGACGGTGATCCAGCCCTATGCGACTCGCATTTTACAGCATGCCACCGTGGTTAATTCACTTACGGGTTACCGAGCAGTGGTCCGGTCCATGTTTGCAGATGGCGAAGACAACGAGGGGCGACGCCAGATCCTGAACGAGTTCACAGAAGCGGTTCTCGACAGAGTGCACTCGATGGAGAGGTGTGCCATCACTCACCACTACAGGACTATGACAGCCATCCTTGATGCTCGGGCTATGGACCACGAGCGCTCACGCCGGAACCAGCGACGGCTGGTTGGCCTCACAATGGTCTGTGCCCTATTGACCCTGGCGCTGTGGCATTGACAGTGGGACCTGACTATAAAGACGAGGGTCACACACAGTGTGCGTCATTCAACGATCGTCATTGGATCAAGCATGTCACCAGTCCTACGAGCCATCCTTCCCCTTACACCCCAGGTGGGGTTACACGTCTATGGAGATAAAGTCACCCTCGTGGAAGACCGTGGAGATGTTTGCTGGTCGCCCGATGAGACCGTATCGAATACGGTTACACTACATCGTGGCGGCTGGACCAAATTTAAACGGGTGTTGAGCGGCGAGCTCGACGGACACCTCATCCACATAGACGATGCCATCTACGTACACCGTAGACCCTTCTTCCCACGCCTGGGCCGCTACCAAGACCCTACGCGAGGCTTCACCCTAGACCCCGATCTGTGGACAGCCTTCGAGAAAGTGGTGCCTATCGTGGACCAGCTGTTTACACCGGACGAGCGGTCATCAGACGAGTTGGAGTGGGCTCGTGCCCTGAGAGAAGCAGCGGCAGAACCCAATGAACAAATGTCTAGCCATGAACCAGACGACGATGCCATTGATTACCCGGCTAGACTCAGTCAGCCCAGTGACATGACCACCCGATCCTTTGATCTCAAGGGGTTCTCCCTATAAATACGAGAGACAGTCAAATCTGGTACCATTCACGTACTGACCATGACGGAGCATATAATACTGGCGTATCTCAGCTTGACCCCCGAGGTTTTCCTGCACGTGTATGCGGATAAGGTCGATATCATGGAGGAGGTGGGAGACATCTGTGATGCGGACCCTACACAACCGTGCCCGGCCCACATTCGTCTGTCCCGAGAGGGCTGGACCAAATTCAAACGGGTGTTGTCTGGTGAACTGGACGGCGACCTCATCCACTTGTGTCACGATGTGTACATCCGACGCGGCCCTTTCTTTGCTCAATTGGCTCGGCTAGATGGGGGTACAGTCCATTTTACCCTTCACCCTGATCTATGGTCTGCATTGGAAGATGCCGTGGTAGATGTGGATCAAGTGCTTATCAAGCGGTCATCAGACGAGTTGGACTGGTCATTTACCATGGACACTGTGGAAGCCAACGAAGAAAATCAGAAAGAAACTCCGGCCCAAGATATACCCGTTATAAATGAACGATAGAGCCAGGGTCCATCATCATTTGTCACCATGAAGCGCTGGGAGAAGGTGTTGGATAACTTATACTACAGTCCCGACAGTCCGGCGGCCTATAGTGCATTGTCGGCTCTCTATCGAGCGGCCAAACCCCAGGGGATACAACGTGCCCAAGTCCGAGATTGGTTAAGAAAACAAGACACCTATACCTTACATCGATCTGTCCGTCGCCATTTTCTACGGAACCGGGTCATCGTGGGAGGAATAGATGCCCAGTGGCAAGCGGATTTGGTCGATATGAGCGCCTTTGCCAAACACAACGATGGGAATCGGTATATCTTGACGTGCATCGATATCCTATCCAAGTATGCGTGGGTGGTACCCATCCGGACGAAAACGGGGGGCGAATCTCATAGCGGCGTTCAAAGACATCTTCAAGACCGGGCGCAAACCTTTGTATTTGCAAACCGACGAAGGCACGGAATTCCTCAACAGACCGTTCCAACAGTTTCTGAAAGCCCAGAAGGTGTTTTTCTTCCATACGTACAACGAGACCAAGGCTTCCGTGGTGGAAAGGTTCAACAGGACATTCAAAGGCCGTATGTATAAATATTTCACCTATAAGAATACAAGGCGGTACATCGATGCTCTCCCGAAACTTGTGAGTGGTTACAATCGAGCCTATCACCGGAGTATAGAGAGAGCCCCCATTACCGTGACCCAACGCAATGAAGCCCAAGTCCGGCGTGTCTTGTACCCCAGGCCATCGCAGCGAACGACGATGGCGGTGTTCAAGGTCGGGGACCCTGTACGGATCAGTAAAGTCAAAGGTCAATTTGAGAAAAGTTACTTGCCCAGCTGGAGCGATGAGCACTTCCTGATTAAACGGCGCCTACCCCGACAGCAGCGAGTCTATGAACTGGAAGATCTTCAAGGGGAACCGTTGCTAGGGACGTTTTACGAGACGGAATTACAGCCTGTCGTAAAAACACAGCAAGACTACTACACGGTGGAGCAGATTTTGAAAACGGAACGTCGACGTGGCAAACTGTTTCATTTCGTCAAATGGCAAGGCTGGCCCAGTTCCTTCAATTCCTGGGTCGCTGCCAACCAGGTGAAACGACTATAAAGCCAGACACCACTGCCGTCATCCTTCATTCCACGTCCGACCACAGTGCTATGGACAAACAGCAGCTGCCTCTGAACACAGCGTCTCCCAAAACGCGCAAAGCGCAAGTGGGCTTTGTGGTGATAGTGCTAACCCTGCTGAGTGTGTTGTACGGAGGTGTGTTTTACGACGTAGCCTATGTCAGCACGTTACTTAACCAACTGAGGACACCAGCCATCAGTGAAACCGGTCTACAGATAGCACCAGTCAACCCCGTATCGAGCCCAGTCACCACCACACCCCGTGTACAAGCCACGTCGAGCTCCACACCAAGCTCCACACCTACACCAAGTACACCCACTACGTCTGAAGACCCACCGGATTTCATCCCTCACAGAGAACAGACAACGACGACCGACGTTGTACCCACCACCATCATCACTTGCAGTGAACAGACAACGACGACCGACGTTGTACCCGCAACTCCAGTTCACTCGTACGAAATTTACAAGAGCGGGTTACCACGACAGCACATACAGTTCGAACCATGGACCCTCGGTGGCAGCATCCCTTCATTTGCGTCATCGCAGGACCGACGGGCTCCGGCAAAACGCACTTCGTCCGGAAGCTCCTTTAACACGCCGACAGCATGATCACCTCACCCATTGCCCGAGTCGTGTGGTGTTACGGAGAATGGCAGGAATGCAGCAATGCCCAACATCACGTTCGTGGAAGGCCTACCCAACCTGGCCGATTTGGAACCCGACACCTTGGTGGTTCTGGATGATCTCATGGCGGAGACGGATGCGCGGGTCACCCAACTCTTTACCAAAGGCAGCCACCATCGATGGCTCAGCATCATCTACATTGTGCAGAATCTGTTCAGTAAAAACAAAGAACATCGGAACATCAGCTTAAATGCCCACTACCTGGTGGTCTTCAAAAACCCGAGAGATACCACTCAACTGCTGCACCTGGCGAGACAGATGTATCCCGGCCGCACACCGTTTGCGTTGGAAGCCTTTAAAGATGCCACAACCCCTCAGCACGGGTATATGCTCTTCGACCTCAAGCAAGCCACCCCCGAACACCTTCAACTACGGATCGGCATCTTTCCCGGAGAGGCACACCACGTGTACATGCAAAAATAATGTAAACACACCCACAGTGGCTCCCCCAGCTGAGGTCTGTGTGTTTGATGATGGGGATAATGAAAAGAATGAATGCCACAGCATGGTTGACTTTGTCTCTGTTCTCTGAAGTAGATAAAAAGTGCAGAGTTGTGGGTTCTGGCATTAGTTGTACATGATGTCTGCGCGAGTACGGAAGCACGCTCCCACGCTCCGTGTATTGAAGACGGCCCCACCCGAGTTGGTCCGAACCATTGTACGCGCGGTGCGGACCCTGACCTTGTACGCTGTCTGTGCGAGATCGGGTACAACCTGTTAAAAGGCAACGTACCACTGACTCCGGCTCAGAAGACCAAGTTGGCCAAGCATAAGACAGGTCTCCGAACCTTAGTCCAGAAGCGGGTCCCTCAAACACAAAAGAAAAAGGTGTTACAGAAAGGTGGCTTTCTCGGTGCCATCTTAACACCGTTGGCCGCTTCCGTGTTGGGTCCAGTATTGCGTGGACTCTTCGGCCGACAATGAACCACACGAAAAAAATGGTCCTCGTCGATCCACGGTTCCTTCAAAACCTCCAATCGCCCTACCCTGTCCCACCTACGGTGAAGACCATAAACACCCTCGATGGAGAGATGCAACAGATCTTACAGAGACCGGGGTTAAACGACAGTGAGAAAGTACAACGATACAATGAGACGCTTCAACAGTACATGACGTTCATGGACGAATACAAAACCTTCTCTACCCCACCACCACCACGTGACACACCGCCGACCTCAGCACCGCTCCAACAGCCGCCATTACCAGGGGTACCACCCACAGCCCCACAGTGGGTGGAAGACGAAGTGCTAAAGAGTGTACCTGCATCGTTCAGGAAACAAGCTGGCCTGGTATTACAACGGATGAAACAGAATCCTAACATGACTTGGAATGATAAAGGCGAACTCCTGGTACAGAATCAGGTGGTTCCCGGCACCCACATGACGGATTTAGTGAATGACCTGATGCGCCAACGCAGGTCGCACACGGATCCTCGAGGATGGGAGGCCTTCGCTCAAGGCTTGAAAGACATGCATGTACAACAGGAATTGGTGGGGAACCCCCACCGCTGGGCCTTTATGCAGCGAATCCAGCAATCGCCGAGTGGGCCACTACCTTCTTGGGAAGCCGAATGGGAACCGGAATCACCCCCCAAAACTCCACCACCACAACGGGCACCTTCTTTTCAGACCTTTAAAAAAACACCCTCGATCAGGACACCCCACATCTCCAGAGCCGTGACACGTAGCAAGTCAACGCGACGAACACGACGCCGGACACAACCGCCCAAGGCCTGGAACACCTATTAAAACCAACAGCAGCAGCAGGACAGCTCAGTCGCCATGTTTTACCTCACCCTACCCAGTAACAGTTCGCTGGATGTGTTTCCTGACAACACCGTGGCCAAGTACGTGACCCAGTTACCGCAACCGTTGTATTTACCTGGACGCTGGGAATGTGGCCTCGTGGATATCCAATACCCTTACTCATGGTACAACGTGCGAGCCAATGAAGTGTGGTACGAGGTGACCTACGTAGACAAAAACACCCGACTCACCTTCCCCGAAGGCCAATACGATACCCCCAAGGAGTTCATGGGTGGGCTGTCAAGACTGTTGCATTATAAGGCTCTACGGGAGGTCACGAATACATCAAAACCCATCAAATCCTTTCCCTTCAAGAATCACGTGGACTTCGATTACAACGCACACAACGACAAGGCACAGCTTATCGTCACCGCCAACGCGAGTGTCGTACTGAGTCCTATCCTACAGCAAATGCTGGGTTTCGATCTACAGACGTTCGCTAGTCCCACCGCCCACCATGGCGAGATCTCGATGGATATGAAGTCGGATATGTACGGACTCTACGTCTACTCGTCCGTAGTCGACAACCACATCGTGAGCGATATCAACACACCTCTGTTACGGGTGGTCCCCATTGAAAAGACGTATGGAGATCAAGTCACCCACAGTTTCACCCACATGCTCTACCTGCCCGTGCGACAAACCGACATCAACACGATCACAGTGGATATAAGAGATGACACGGGACGACCGGTGGCATTCGAACGCGGGAAAGTGGTGCTGACACTTCATTTTCGACAAGCACGTGCTCCCCACTTTGCATAATGAAAGTACCTTACGAGTGCGATGCACGCAGCTATATGGACTATTATGCCCAACAGGCCGGGGTGGCTTTCCGGTCTTTAGCGGTGCACGCATGCAACGAGGACATGGACTGGGGAACATACTCGGCAGCATCGTCAAAACGTTCCTGCCCTTGGTGACACGTGGGGTGAAAGCAATCGGCAAACAAGCGGTACGCAGTGGACTGCAAGTGGCCGGTGATGTCTTGGGGGGTACGGCACCCAAAGAATCCTTGAAACGGCGGGCCAAAGAAGCGGAAGGCGTCTTGGTGGCCAAAGCTCAACGCACCGTAGGGAATAAAAGAGCTGCCCCACCGAGACCACGCACCAGTCGACGACCGACCCAGCGACGACGCACATCGAAAACCCAGGATATCTTTTCTTAAAACATGTCCTTGATCCACGCCGAGACCTGCCCCTCCACCATCAGTGAATTTGATTTGTGGACCGTGCCGCCCACGCAGACCAGTGCCGAACAAGGATTATGGGTGGAGCATCTCTCGCCCTCCAGCATCAACGAAACCGGGCCCATCGAGTTCACCATCAGTAATGCGGATACGGCCTATGTGGATTTAGCCCATACATACTTGTATGTGAAAGCCACGGTGGTCAATGGGGAAGGCACCAGAATCATCCAAGCCGCAACGGTGGGCCCGAAGAATCTCTGGCTGCACTCGATGTTTCAACAGGTGGATATTTTTCTCAGCGACAAACTCATCAGTGACTCGACCAACACGTACCCCTATCGAGCCTACATCGAGACACTGTTGTCGTATGGCCGAGAGGCTAAACAATCTCAGCTGACAGCCGCTTTATTCTACCAGGACATGGTGCTGACACTTCATTTTCGACAAGCACGTGCTTCCCACTTTGCATAATGAAAGTACCTTACGAGTGCGATGCACGCAGCTATATGGACTATTATGCCCAACAGGCCGGGGGTGGCTTTCCGGTCTTTAGCGGTGCACACATGCAACGAGGACATGGACTGGGGAACATATTCGGCAGCATCGTCAAAACGTTCCTGCCCTTGGTGACACGTGGGGTGAAAGCAATCGGCAAACAAGCGGTACGCAGTGGACTGCAAGTGGCCGGTGATGTCTTGGGGGGTACGGCACCCAAAGAATCCTTGAAACGGCGGGCCAAAGAAGCGGGAGGCGTCTTGGTGGCCAAAGTACAACGCACCGTAGGGAATAAAAGAGCTGCCCCACCGAGACCACGCACCAGTCGACGACCGACCCAGCGACGACGCACATCGAAGACCCAGGATATCTTTTCTTAAAACATGTCCTTGATCCACGCCGAGACCTGCCCCTCCACCAACAGTGAATTTGATTTGTGGGCCGTGCCGCCCACGCAGACAAGTGCCGAACAAGGATTATGGGTGGAGCATCTCCCGCTCTCCAGCATCAACGAAACCGGGCCCATCGAGTTCACCATCAGTAATGCGGATACGGCCTATGTGGATTTAGCCCATACATACTTGTATGTGAAAGCCACGGTGGTCAATGGGGAAGGCACCAGAATCATCCAAGCTGCAACGGTGGGCCCGACGAATCTCTGGCTGCACTCGATGTTTCAACAGGTGGATATTTTTCTCAGCGACAAACTCATCAGTGACTCGACCAACACGTACCCCTATCGAGCCTACATCGAGACACTGTTGTCGTATGGCCGAGAGGCTAAACAATCTCAGCTGACAGCCGCTTTATTCTACCAGGACACACCCGAGCACATGGACACGATGGACAATGTGGGATATAACAAACGGAAGGCTTTCACTGCGAACAGTGCCTCGGTGGATCTCATGGGTCGACTGCACGCAGACATGTTCATGCAAGACCAGTACCTCTTGAACAAGATCCCCATCAAAATCCGACTGATACAGGCGCCTCCGACCTTCGCCTTGATGGCCACTAACGTAGAGGGGCATGCAGCTGACTATAAGATTGTTATCCAAGAGGCAGTCCTGTATGTCCGAAAAGTGAAACCGAATCCAGCCGTTCAATTGGGACACATGAAAGCCTTGGAAACAAAACCAGCCCAGTACCCTATCCGGCGTGTTCAAACCAAAGTGTTCTCTGTGCCTGCTGGAAATATGGGCGCCAACAAAGAAAACCTGTTCCTGGGGGAACTACCCAAGCGATTGATCCTGGCCTGTGTGGAAAATACCAGTTTCAGCGGAGCCTACCCAGACAATCCGTTTGGCTTTAAACATTTCGGCATCAATTTTGTGGCCCTGCATGTGGATGGACAACAGGTCCCAGCCACGGCCTTAACACCGAACTTTGGGCGCAGGAATTTCATTCGAGCCTATCAGAGCCTGTTTACAGCCACCGGTCAAATCAACCAGGACGAAGGGAATTTCATCTGTCGGGAGGACTACGCGAACGGATACACGTTGTTCTGTTTCGATCTGACCCCCACCTTAGAGAACGACCATCAGCTGGTTCTGGCCAAGCAAGGCAATTTACGGCTGCAAATCCACTTTGGACGAGCCCTAGCGACCACCGTCAATGTGATCTGCTACGCCGAGTTTGACAACATCATTCAAGTGGACAAGGCACGCAACGTCCTGTGTGACTTCTCCACCTAACATGGATAGAGACCAGATAACCACCGTGCTGGAGAATGACCCAGAGACACGTATGGTCTTTCAAGGGGTGTTCGCCCGAGATGTGTTCCCATTAGACCGTGTGTATCCTGCTGCATACGTTCTCAACACGGACCCGATGGATCGGCCCGGTGAACATTGGGTGGCCGTGTACTTGACAGAACAGCAGGGTGAATACTTTGACCCGTACGGCCTGCCACCCCTCCATCCCGATTTAACAGACTTCATGGATCAAGGTACAGAGACGTGGTGTTGGAACAGTCAAACGTTGCAAAGCCTGACCAGTAGCGTGTGCGGACAATATTGCTTGTTTTATCTGTACCATCGATGCCGGGGAAGGACCTTATCTACCATCGTACAGATGTTTGACGAGTACCCCAAGGCCGAGGACCGAGATGTACTCGTATATGACTGGGCCGCCCATCATTTCAATGTACAAGCCCCGTTCTGGGCTTAAGTTCTTTCAATGTTCAAGCCCCCTGTTCTGGGCTTCAGTTTACAAGCCCCCTGTTCTGGGCTTCAGTTCTTTCAATGTACAAGGCCGCTGTTCTGGGCTTCAGTTCTTTCAATGTACAAGCCCCCCTGTTCTGGGCTTCAGTTTTCACGTGGTTGTTCTCACGTTGTAGTTGTTACTGAATAAAAAACAAAATGAGATCTCACCGAAAAACCCTGTCTTGTGGGTTTTATTCATAAATGCCCAATGTGGAGATTCAGTCAAACTGAAATCAGTGGTGTAGGATGGTGCCTAAATGTAACCCATCAATGTTAGAATGCAAGAGCACTATAGTAAAATAGAGAGCCAATGAAATCAGCCCACAGACCAAGTACGTGTTTTGGTCTAGGTTTGGAGCGGGCATTTCATTGAGGTGCGTGTAAAGGAAGACGGTGAGTGAAGACTCGTCCAACACGTATAGATTAAGTTTATTACTATAAGTTCTATGAGCATAATGCATGAAACTGGTTTTGAACACCGTATTAGCCAATCAGTGGCCTAGAATGGAGCCAAAGGTAATCCATCCATATCCATAAAACATTACCCGGGTGTACAAGAACCCGGATGTAGGCGCGGACGTAGGCGAAAGCATCCCAGTACCCGGATGTAGGCACAGACGTGTACCTAGTACCCGTCCATTGGTTCTTTTATCGATCGCTCATTGGCTCTTTTTCTCGACCGCTGATTGGTCCAAATGGAACTGCCCATCCTTCCCAGGTTAATTTACAATCCCCTTTTGGGGTTCAAGCTCTGACTATGGATGCCGCAACATTGTCTCCTCCGAACCTTGCCGAAAGGGAGACCTTGGACCTTTTGACCTGGATGTGACCTTTGACCTTTTGACCCGACATCCATCCGAGGACTGCCGGTGATGGCGCGCGCGCCGCGCTGCGGCATCAGATCACCCCCGCGCGCGCGCGCGCTGCGGTCGGAGAACCCTCACGCAAGCGCTGGGGAAGAGGCCGGGAAAAAACCACGGAGGTTGAACATCCGGACGTCTACGAGAACATTGGAACTCTTCTAGGTTTGGAGGTAGTTTTAGTAAAACCGTCACAACCCACGTGACCTGCGCAGCAGAATGGAAATGACACCCTAGTCTAACTCCCTCACATAGGCTTCACATGGATACCTCACTCGATCCCATCGGCCCACTAGTGGCCCACCTAGATCCCAACACGTCTATGTCCATACCCCTTTGTCCACTGCGCATGCGCAGAGTGGCGATATTTCAAGCCCGCACCCACCCCATCAAATGCCCCACTCACATAGGCTTCACATTGATACCTCACTCGATCCCAGTGGCTCCCCTAGATCCCAACACGTCTATTTCCATACACTTTGTCTATTGCGCATGCGCAGAATGACGATATTCCTACCCCACATCCATCCCATCGGTTTCCCCTTGACGAATGCTTCACAATGATACCTCACTCGACCCAATCGGACCATTAGGGGCTCCCCTAGATCCCAAAACGTCTATTTCCATACCCTTTTCCCACAATTCCCTGTCTGCGCATGCGTAGAATGGTGACAACGCTCGAGTCTCTAGTCCAGTCAGATGCCCCCTCACCTAGGCTTCACATTGATACCTCATACGACTCCATCGGCCCATTAGGGACTCCCCTAGATCCCAAAACGTCTATTTCCATACCCTTTTCCCACCGCGCATGCGCAGAATGGTGACAACGCCCGAGCCGCTAGTCCAGTCAGATGCCCCTTCATGAATGCTTCACATGGATACCCCATACGCCTCCATCGACCCATTAGGGACTCCCCTAGCTCCAAAACGTCTATTTTCATACCCTTTGGCCACCGCGCATGCACAGACCATATTTCAATCCCACATCCAGCCCGTCAGATGCCCCTTCACGAATGCTTCACTTTGATACCTCACTCGACCCCATCGGTCCACTAGGGACCCACCTAGGTCACAAAACGTCTATTTAGGTATTCCCCGTATACATTAACATTGGAAGTCAACCCATGGGACTACTTTCTGTCCGCGGAAGCTTTCTCCCGCGACCGCATCACCACCGCATCACCGCGGAAGAATTCGAAGTCAAAGGTTGCCGGAACTATAGCCTAGATAGGTCAGTACATGCCTTGATCACATGATCGTCACGTGATCAAGTTCCGCCTCAAATCCGCCCCAGAAGTGACGTCATACCTGCGCAAAAACACATGCGCACTCGTCCAAAGTTGAACGAATCGGGTTGCTACCTACTACTACTACACAAGACGCTGATCAATGTTTCAAGCAACTCTCCGTACGTTTACCTGAGAGATAACTCGAATTGATCGTAACATACTGATCGGAATGAAGAGAAACTGTTGCGTTTTTTAATTATTACTTCGGTGTTTAATTATTGGCTTTTCCATGGTGCAAATACAATAGGTCAATGTAATTCACCGAAGATTAGCGTTTTTCGGCTCATGGGCAGTCTCCGTTCGGTTCGTCGGCATTGGTTTCTTCATTTTCTTCTTCTTTCTCCTGTGTTTCATCCTCTGACCCTTCCTCCGATTCACACTCCCCTAACTCCTTAGGAGGATCAGTAGTACATTCTTCTTCTTCCTCTTCTGGTTCTTCACAGTCTTCCTCGGATTCCTCCTCGCGATCTTCTTCCTGAAAATAAGAAAAAGAATAATTCAATATGAAATATGACATCGTTTGTGTCGCATGGATGAGGAATTTCGCTTTGGGTCTAGTCTCACAGTAGTAGGAAGAACACCGATTCCCGCGCAAAAATAAGGCTGAGTAGGGTCCGTGCGGAGGGTCTTCGCGGAGTGACGTCACGATGACGTCACATCCGGTTAAAGGTCACACCCGGGTCAAAGGTCACGTCCAGCTCAAAGGTCACATTCGGGTCACATCTGGGTCACTTCCGGTGACGTCCGGCCACGTGAACAAGAGTGATCTCCCCCTACATAGAATACCCCAGTGACTTCCAATGTTAATCTATGCGCAGTGGACAATGTTTAACCTAATGAGAAAACCACGCATGGACATTTGCGGTTTGGAATGTGGCATCTTGTTTTTCTCGTCTCACCACATAGAACACAATGGAAGGGATCTCGAAGGCATTGGTTGGAATTTGCTGGAAAGTTTGCATTGCGCCTGAGCACTGGGCAAGTAGCTATGGGGTGGACGTTTTGGGGTCTAGGTGGACCCCTAATGGTCCGATTGGGTCGTGCGAGGAATTAGTGTGAAGCACCTGTGGAAGGGCATCCGACTGGATGGGTGTGTCGGGGAACTTACGTCATTCTTCCAAAAAAGTGTATTGGAAGGGACGTTTTGGAGCCGGGATGGACACGTATTGGTCCAATTGGACCGTATGTGGTGTCAGTGGGGGAGCATCCAACTGGATGGGTTTGGGTGGAACTGACGTCATTCTGCGCATGCACAGGCAGGGAATTGTGGGAAAAGGGCATTGGAAGGGACGTTTGGGGGTCGAGATGGACCTATAATGATCCGATTGGGTCGTGGGAGGTATCTGCGTCACTCTCGTGGAGGAGCGTCCAACTGGATAGGTGCGGGGTGGGAATATTGTCTATCTGCGCATGCGCATTAGACAAAGTGTATTTGAATGCACGTTTTCGAGTCGAGATGGACCCATAGTGGTCCGATTGTCCAGTATGAGCCCTTATTTTGATGATCTCTTGGGGGTAGCGTCGGACTAGACTGGTGTCTGGTCCGGTTTCATCATGCTGCGCATGCGCAGTCTGGCCATACTATAGAAACCAGGGATTTTAAGGGTTCGTTAGGGGGTAGAGATGGTGTCATAGTGTAGCCCTCGGGGTGTAGACCACGACTTGAGGGATGTCCACGTCATCAGTACGAGTAGTAGCGAGAGCGGCCATTTTAGGGGTGCAATGGTGTGCGTTTGGAGGAGTTAAGGGCCTTGTTCCAGCCGGCTACCTGCTAGAGTAATGTGTGCGTGTGTATGCGCGCGTGTGTGTGTTTGTGCGTTTGTGCGTTTGTGTTTGTGTACATTGTGTTTAGTTAGTCGTCTCTCTTTCGAAAGACATGGCGCTCTGAAGAGCCGTTCTTTTCTGTCGCTGTAAGACAGAACTGTCATTCCTACAGCGTCAGGGTCAATAGGACAAAGACCATTGTGAGGCCAACGAGCCGTCGCTGGTTGCGGCCTGAGTGCTGCATAGCCCGGGCATCAAGGATGGCTGTCACATCGAGTCGATTCTGTCGAGAACCACTTCTGTGAACTCTTCCATGATCTCGCGTCGCCCCGCGTTGTCGTCACCACCTGCAAACATGGACCGAACCACTGCTCGGTAACCCGTGAGTGAATTAACCACGGCCGTATGCTGTAAAATGACAGTCGCATAGGGATGGGTCTCCGTCATGGCTCTGCAATAGTGGGAATGGGGGTGTGGGGTCCAGAGGGACGTGTTTAATAGACGATGTCACACATGTGCAGGCCGGGAATTGTGGGGAAAGGGTACTTGGGTGGACGTTTTGGATCGAGCAATTTGCATAGCAATACATGCAAGCAAGAGAAGAGGAATCGTCACACCTTAACGCCTATATTAACTCCCTAACAGAGGCATCGACAGTTGCTCCTGTCCGATCAAAATCCGTTAATTGATGTTGCATCTATAATATTATCTCTTGCCCAGTAGAGTCAGATTGGTAGTGATATGTGACTGCGCACTCGAGAAGTAGCAGAGAAGGAGTACGTTTGGGGAGATGGAGCCATGTTCGCTCTGGCTACCCGGTAGAGTAGTGTGTGCGTGGTAATGTGTTTGTGTATTGTGGTGTGTGTGTGCGGTGGTGGTGTGTGTGTTTGTGTGTGTTCTTCCACAGTTTTCCTTTTGTCATCGCGACAATATGCCCAGACACATTCGATGTAAACACAACCAAGAGACATCAACAACAACAAGTACATTGCGTATTATACGTTTTATTATCCCCTTCATCACAAGACACACACGCTGGGGGAGTCATTATGGGTATGTTTACATTTCGTACGCTCTTGTCCATATGTGCTCTTATCCGTATATCAGCCGCATTGTTGGCTGCTTTTGTCCATTTTTTTGCATTCGGTGTTGAGTCTGTCTTCCTATTCATCCACAGATTAAAATTGAAATATTAAACACCATATTTTTTATTCTAAGCATGGTAGTATCAGGTACAAGTGTTTACAGAGCAGACTTCAACGATCAGCATGTGGACATATAGAGTATCAACGACATGTTACGGTATCCATCACCGCATGGGTGGATAAGTCAGCCGATGGGGTGTTCGGTCAGCTTGGGGACGAAAAACGTGACATTGATCACCGCTCCACGTTCCACTTGGCGTTGCTGTTGGGCTAATTCCAAGGAATCTAATTTCTCCACTCGAGCCAGCACGGTTAATGACGGTGAACGTTTGGTCAAATACCCGGATGTTAGTGCTCGGGTAAAAGTACCGGGCTTGGTTGGTTTTCTTATGTTACAGCACATAGCCGAACGCCAGATTTAACTTGAAGGCCGTAAGATGTCGAGATCACGAGATAACGAAGATGTCGAGATCATGAGATAACAAAGATATCGTGATCACGAGATAATTCTCAATTCCTATTGGTCATTTATCTCGAGATCACGAGATAACAAAGATCTCGATATCACGACATAACAAAAAAATCTTGCGTGTCACTTTTACGGCTCCATAGTATTCTGATTCAATATGATTCGCTATCCAGAGTATGATGTATTTCAGTCACGCTGTTCCTATCAATACAATGAGGCTCTTGAAATACATACGTTTATACGGCCCCTAGCAACGAGTTAAGCGGAATAAGACACAAGTTACAAACGTAACGTCATCTTGCACGCTACGGTCGTATTTTCTATGAGCATGCCATATGTATCGTCAAATTTGAGAAACTTTGAGTGGATGCGCTAAGTGGTGTAACTCTGTATGCATTTCCCCAATAATGTTGTGTGACGTTGATTAAATTCGTCACACTTTACACAGGAGCTAGCAAATGCTACTAGGTGAGATAAGCTTACGCCAAGTTCATTTCCTTCTGGAATACTACTTTCCAGAAAGGGTTAGTTTACGATGTCGAAATTGTAATCATCTCGCTTGTGATAAAGTCGACGAGAGATAAGACCCGTTTTACTTTTATAGATATGTGTCTAACATGGTGTTCCGTTAGGGCTATCCATAGTTTCGTTCAAATCCCGTGAAGGTGCATATATATCCGTCACTGCGTCATTTATATAGCGATTATTCACAGCGAGAAGATCGTCTATATTGCGTTTGGTGAAGAAACTCTATAAACAAAGAAACATCTCATGAATGATGACAGCGAGGTAGTCTCCAAACACATTGCATGTACGCCGGATATTCAGCTCGTGGTAAACAACTTCAGAGTTAAAAAAATAATAATCTGGAAATGGAACATCAACAAGAAGATATATCAACACGATAAGAGCATTATTATTGTTTTCGGTAACGAAACATTCAAAGGCTGCATTATGTTACTCAATTTGGCAAAGTTATTGAATTTCGTACCTTACCCGACATGCTAATTCCAAACAATCGCGGGGAATGAAATGGGCGAGACCAAAATAAAGGCATCGACTCATCCTTGCCCTAAAATATCAATTTTCCCAGACTAACCGTGCGTAAAATAACGATTTAGCACGCCTATGAAAACATTATTCCTATTCTATTGCACTTCTCAAATTGATTATCAACAAAGATTACAATGAAAGGTTGAAAATATAATTAAACTTTGACAACTTTTGAAAAAAAACTCGTCCACTGATGTTGGGACGATGCTCTCATCTCGGTTGACATCGTGCCAATGTCAGAGGACGAGTTTATGTGGTCTCTCAAATGATTTTGTCAGCGGAGTCAGCTGCCTACTCTGTCGCTTTGTTAATCAATTTTCCGATGGAAACAACAGTTAAACTTGAGAAGGAAATTCCATCTTGTAATTTATTTGTTTGTTTGTTTGTTTTATTCGATTGTTACTTGTGTGAAAGCAGACGTCTCTTTCCTCGTACGACTTGTGAAATGGAATCTCAAAGTGAACACCTGTACTCGACACATGTACATTTCACATAACCGTGCTAAATCTTGTAATTGTTGCATTGGTTAGCTCAATGTTATTGATACAAGTGTTATAGAATACTGACTTTACTAGCACTTTCAGTTTGTTATTGAAAACTGAAAATAGTTACGGCTTTTTATGATATTTTGTTATTGTTTAAAGTAACACTGGTCGCTTGTTATCAAAACAGTACGTTACGGTATTCAATTTCGTATTTTACTGGACTGATTACACGGAATTTGATTTTTTTGTCTCCCGCCGCAACGCGGCCGGGGACTTTAAAATGGTTCTTGCTTCTATGTGTCCGTGCATGTCTGTTCGAATGATTACTTCGTAACGCTTTGCTGGATTCTTCCGAAATTCGGCATACGCATTCCTTGCGACAAGACGCCAGTCGGTATCGCATTTCAGCAACATCTGCCTGAAGGTGGCGCCACTGGGTTAAAATGGTTCTTGCTTCTATGTGTCCGTGCATGTCCGTGGATGTCCGTGCATGTCTGTTCGAATGATTACTTCCCAACGCTTTGTTGGATTCTTCTGAAATTCGGCATATGCATTCCTTGCGACAAGACGCCAGTCAGTATCGCATTTCAGCAACATCTGCCTGAAGGTGGCGCCACTGGGTCAAAATGAATCTCGCTTCTTCATGTCCGTTCCAGTTAAAATGTGTCTTGCTCACTTTTTGTCTGTGTCTGTTCAAATCCTTCACAGGCGATAACTTCCAAAGGATTTGTCGGATTCCTTCGAAATTTAGCATATACACTCCGTGTGACCGGACATGGGTTGGTATTGCGTTTCAGCAAGATCCAACCTGAAGGTGGCGCCACTGGGTCTTGTTCCAATCTTCTGTTCATGTTTGTGGTTTCCATTCAAATTCTTCACAAGCGATAATTTCCAAATGCTTTGTCTAATAATTAGGCATCCCTAAATGCATTTGTCATTTGTTCTTCTTTCTTCCGCTTCTGGCTGTTAGTTTTGAATGGACTAATGAAGGACACCATTTTTTTAAATTTGCTGTCCAGTCCTTCTATTTCACATCATATGATTTGCACTGAAGCTTTTGCAGGAACCATATTGTTTTTCAGAAGTATAATATGAAATAACTGGCGGGGGAATCTCCACAGTACCGAACCCGTGTTAGTTTTGAATTTTGTCTCGCCTTAAATGAAGGACATTTCCTTCAACTTTGCTATGAAATCATTCTATTCCACATCATATGATTTACCCTAAAGCTTTTGCATGAACCATATTATATTTCAGAAGTATAATATGAAATAACTGGCGGGGAAATCCCCGCAGTACCGAACCCCTGGTTTTTTAATTTCGTGTCATCTTAAATGAAGGACAACATTTTCTTCAATTTTGCTATCAAATAATTGTATCTCACATCATATGATTTACCCTAAAGCTTCTGCAGGAACCATTTGTGTCCTTAGTGTAACTTACTATATTAATTACAACTGAGTTCCTAAAGTTTGGGTGCACACTGTGCATATGATCAATTTCCTGAATTGAATTGAATTCCACCTTGTGGTTTTTCGGACTGTGATAGATGCTAGCATGCAGTTGTCAGTGTGGTTGTTTCATGTACAGGGAGCTTTCTATGGCTTTCATGTCACACCTACCACTACCCTCAAGAAGAGCATGTCCCCATCCCCAGGGCGCCGAGCCGCATCCTCTATCTCCTAAACTAGCCCTTGCCCGACCCTCATATATTGTGTTTGAGCATATATATCTTCAATATATCTTGGCAGAAGCTGAAATTTGTTTGTTGTCTGCAATATTGGGATAATATTGGGATAATTGCAAAAGGTTTCAATTTATCAGGCACAGACCCATGTTTTTGTATTTGGTAAATGGATTCCTCGTCTGTAGATTTTCGCTTGGAATTGTTTTTCGTGCCAACCCGCTTCTGGGTGGCGCCACCTTGGGCCAAGTCAAATTGCATCTCCAGACAATATCTTTTGAAAACCTTCAGGATTCTTTCCAAATTTAGTTTGGTGGTACCTTGTCTCAAGATCTTGCTTGAGAATGTTTTTCATGTTGATAGGGGGACCACCTGAAAGCTAAGTTAAGTGTTTCCAGACAATAACATGAACCGATTCATTCCAAATTTGGTGTGTAGGTACCTCGCCTCAATTTCTCGTTTGGCATTGTTTTTCATGCCGATCCACATATAGGTGGTGCCACCTAGGGGTAAATTTAAAATTATGTTTCCGGACAATAACTTTTTAATACTTGAATGAATTCTTTCCAAGTTTGGTATACATGTACCTTACCTGAAGGTTTCACTTAGTATTGTTTTTCTTGTCGATCTGCTCATAGGTGGCACCACCTGTAGGCCAAGTTAACATTTTCTATTTCCAATGTCAAGGGATCTTGCCTCAAGATCTCGGTTGGGATTATTTTTTATGCCTATCTGCCTACACATGGCGCTACCTGAGGGCCAAGGTAAAATTGTATTTCCGGACAGTAACTGTTGGACCTTAATGGATTCTTTTAAATTTGGTATGTGGGTACCTACCCTCAAGTTATCTTATGGGTGCCATGTTAATGATGTTTTTCCTAAGTTTTACGTTTTTACTTTCTTCACAAATAATGAATGTTTCCTTTACTAAAGATGCAAAACGCATGCCTCCAATCGTATTCGATCGACTGTACCTAGTTGCATATGCATTCCTTGTGACAAAATGTTGATTGGTATTGCGTTTCAGAAAGATCTGCCTGTAGGTGGCGCCACTAGGATTCTTTCCGTTCTTTTGTGCCGCAAGCAATAACTTTGAAACGCTTTGAAATGTTGCTCGAAATTTGGTTTCCGGGCAATAACTGGAGAACTGCTCATCAAATTCTTCCCAAATTAGGCTATACATTGTACCTTGCCATGAGATGTTGTTTGGGAGTGCGTTATCCACTTCTGCTCAGAAAGTGATACCACCTAATGACAAAATCTGAAATTTGTTTTTGGCCAATAACTTCAGAACTGCATGCTCATCGGATTCTTCTCAAATTTAGCATGCATGTACCATGTCAGAAGATGTTGCATGGGATTGCCTTTCACTCACTTGCACTTACAGGTGGCGCCACCTGGTGGCAAAATCCCAAATTTGTCTCCGGGTAATACCATGACCTAAGATGTCGCTTGAGATTGACTTTCGCCCACTTGAGCCTATAGGTGGTGCCACCAGGTGTTAAAATCAAAATTTGTTTTCAGCTATTAAAAATTGAGAACTGGTCATCGGAATCGCCTCAAATTTAGCTTGCATGTATCATGCCAGGAGATGTTCCATGGGATTGCGTTTCGCTCACTTTTACTTACAGGTGGTGCCACTTGGTGGCGAAATACCAGATTTGTTTCCAGGTAATAACTTGAGAACCGCTCGTCAGATTCTTCTTAAATCTGGTATGAATATATCATGACATATGATGTCGCTTGGGATTGCGTTTCGCCCACTTGTGCTTACAGGTAGCACCACCTCGTGTCAAATCTAAATTTGATTTCGATTATCAGATTTTTCTCCAATTTGGTATGCAGATACCATGCCATGATATGTCCCTTGAGATTGTATTTCACCTGCTTCTGCATACTGGTGGCGACACCTAGTGGAAAAATCTGAAATTTGTTTCTGGCAATAATTTGACAACTGCTCATCGGATTCTTCTCAAATTTGGTATTCATGTGCCATAAGATGTCACTTGGGGTTGTGTTTCGCACAAATCTAAATTTGGTTTCCGGGCAATAACCCCTTTTCAGATTCTTCCCGAAGTTTGTATGCTGATACACCATGTCATGAGATGATCCTTGGGATTGCATTTCGCCCACTTGCATCTACAGGTGGCGACACCTGGTGGCAAATTTAAAATTTGGTTTCCAGACACTAGGTTGAGGATGCATTCAGCTTCTCGTCAAATTTGGTTTTCAGATAATATGCCTTGGGGTCGCTTCTCGGTTACATAATTTCCATGCTTCATTGCATGGAAGCTAATATACAGAAGCAAAAAAATGTTCAGTCAACCGTTCTGAGTTGATTTTAAAACTTGGGAAGGCAGAAAGACCCTTCCGCATCCAACACCTATGAAGTATAGCAGTTGCCTCCCTCATGTATATCCCCTCGACACCAACAATGCTAAAAAATATTGCTGCCATTTCGGCGGGGGACTTAGCATCCTCTGACTGCTTGTTGAATTTGGAATATAAAGATAAATTGTCGGTTGTGTGTAAACATGGAAGAGCTACTGTCAAATAGGAATTCAAAGATCGGCTCTGAAATTATTAATTCGAAAAGAGCCGAATATACTGAATACCTAAAGACGGTTAATATTCAGTGTTTCATTCTTCACATTATGACACATCACATAGAAGGGGGGTTGGGGGACTTTTTCCGCCCCCTCCCCCGTCCTTGTTGTTTTTTTGGGGTCATTTTTGGGCATATTTGAGCATATTTGCATGACCGAAAAATCGTCCAAAATTGTTCTTTTTCAAAATGACGTCAGAGTGACGTCACCATGGCGGCCATCTTGGATTTTTTTTTACATTTTCTTCTAGAGCTTGTCCCAAAGATTTGTGGTAAGTCTCACCCATTTAGCCTTAGTGATAGCGAAAATATATAGGGGGAGGTACTTTCCGCCGCCCCCCTCCCCCTCTCCAGGCTGCGGTACACCCCAAATCGCGCAGGCGTGATAGGGTTAACTTGTGCATTGATGTTCCAAAAATGAACACTAATGTTTCATATTCGAATGTATTCTTGAATACGAGTGTTAAACATAGGTTTCGTGGTGTGCAGTGCCATTACCATTTGAATATCTTTGTGCGCATTTAGAATGCGATTTAACGGGGGACAAAATTGAACACTGCTGGGCTTATTTTTATCCAGAACACCAAAAGCGTGTTCAAAAACTGTTACACTGGAATACGTCTTGGTGTTCTAAATTGGAACACCTTTGGTTGGTGTTCTTATTTTGAGCCATTACAGTATGAACACCAGTTCACGTTCAGAATTCAACGAAATGGAAAGATTTTCAACACTGCTGTTTTTAAATAACTCGAGAACACCACGAGAACACAAACAGAGTGTTATAAAACTATTACATTAGAAAACCTGTTGATGTTAACACTTTTGTTCAGTATATAATCCTCGTGGACTAAGTTACTCCACGAGTCTTTTGCAGTAATACTTGGTGGCGTTGACTAAATTCGACTAAATTGTTACAAGCTTCAATAGATAGATACTGTCTAAAAGTAAGAGTGAAAATATTCCTTCAGGTCAAGTCCAGTGAAATGCACTCAAGTTTGAGGGAAATTCAGTCAAGCTTGGGTGAAATTCAGTAAAGCTTGAACTGATAACTCACTCAAGTTGAGTGAAGTTTATTCCACTCAAGTCCCTGGGACTGGTTTCTATCCCTGGTTAACTCACTCAAATTGAGTCAAATTTTTCAATCAAGTGCTAGAATGGAATGAATTTTCCCTCTTACTTGAATCAAATTTCACTCAAGATTTATTAGAGATTAGGGGATGGTTAATATAAACATGATCGTGTATGAATGACATATATGGATTCATGTATAACGAGAGAATGCTTACCGCATTGCGTTTTACTCTGTTGGCCTTCAAGAACTCGACAGCATCTTTTCTCTCTAAAGTTGATGCCTTTGTTTTCACCATCAGCACGACCACCAAAATGGCGAGGATAATCAAACTGTACTTCATTCTAAACAGAAAAAAAACATAGAAAATATTGAACACATAATTACTTTACTTCTTCGCTGGATCCATTCTGAGTGAAGTGAGGGAGAGAGAGGAGAATTAAGGTTTAACGTCGTGTTCAGCCACATTTCAGCTATATACCGACGATCAAACAAAATTCTAAGTTTTCCAACAAAAATAAGTTAATAACCCAGCAATCCAGACGTAATCAATACAACACACATACACGCTTAAAACTAAGTGTCGAAACCTACTCGTAAAGTGTTGCAATAACCCTTTAAGTGTGTCCAGAGGGACAGCACTTTAAAGTGCAGTCCCTGTGGACACACTTAAAGTGTTATTTCAACACTTTACAACACTTTAGTTTTAAGCGTGTATACATACATCAAAAGTTATAAAACAAACCGATTTTTCTCAAATTACCCAAAATACAGTCTTCTTTTACCCGACTAAAAATATCTGTCAATGTAGCTGATTAAATGGGAATGAGAGAGATGCATGAAACTGTATCGATATTTTGTAGTGGTTGAATACCTTAAGGATGTCCGCTGGTGGTAAATCAAAGTAATTAACTTTTTGAATAATGTGTGTTGTTGCATTCATAATTGTGTACTATGAGGAAAAACAAAGAAAAAAATATAGGTTGGTGTGCATTTTGTAGCTGTAGGCAACGTTAAGTGGACTGACCCATGCTTAATTTCATAACCTAGAAAGTATAGGAAATAGCCCTAGTTTTGAAGCATATTCATGAAAAATTCATATAAATAGTATTTAACTTTTTCTTATATTCTAACTGTTTGCAGATAATCACAATGTCTATCAAAATTGATCAACTTGGATGGATGTTGCTGTGCAAAGTTCTCGGCTAGAAGGCTTTTAAAGAAAATCCCCATCTCTTAACCTAGGAAAGGGAGATAACCCAATAAAAAAACCAGGCAAAATGGCTGCCAAAGCCAAAAACCACCAGCGGACATCCTTAAGAGCGTGTAGTTTATAGACGAGTCCGTCAGCTGGTAAATGTTACAGTCAAATCACCAAATTAATCATTTGGACAAATGCCTAAAACTTTCACTCATTTGGCAAACTGATCATCGCACACAGGCATTTGGTCAAATGACTTATTTTTTTGGATCTTTAATTAAATGAATGAAATACACAACATGTCGCTTGATTAGACGCATTATGCCTGGACTATAACACAGACGTAAGATGGAGATAATTTATTCTTATACATTCATGTATTTTATAACATTCACTGTTTCGTGATTGCAATAAAATTTATCAAATCTGGAGAAATCTAGATCTGCCCTGGATAGTAAGCTCTTCTCCAATGTCTTTGAGCTCATTAATGACTGTGGTTCCCGGACAGCAAAAGCATATCCAAAAGTATCGCCTGCTCGTGTTGAGGTCAATGACCGCTGAGCACAGAATTTGCTCAAATGGTCCTAGTATCCCATTATCCATTTGAGGGATGCATTGGATAGGGCTTGCATATCCATATCCACGAGGTCCACTTGCCAGTTGTTTTCCCCTCTTCTCGAATATTCTCACCAGCAACTCTTGAAAAAGAATTCGTTCACTTGGCATGATTTAGAAGACCAATTTCAATTTCTCAGCTATATATTATAGATCAACGAACTCTTCTTCCATCCATCAATGTTGAATTGATTTTCAAAGGAGGGAAAGAAGTAGGCCTACTATGAAACAGCTAAGAATCAGGATTGTATCTCCTATCGTTTGCGAGATAACTTTGAATGATTCACACGAAAAAATTTCTCTTCTGCAATTCGTCGGATTTGGATTGATTTCCAACAGATCGATAGAGGAGGGAACGAAATACTGATGTGTATGCACTAGATTTGCATCCCCTCGTATGTGAAGTTTTGTCATATATCATTGATTGATCCTTACGAAAACTCTTCTCTTCTGCCACCCATCGAGGTTGAATTGATCTTCAACAGAGGAGGGAATTAATAATCTATCCTATGAATCAGTTGTGTATGGACCAGATTTTCCTCCCCTCGTTTGTCAACTTCTGTGAGATAACAGATGCAAAAACACTTCTTCCCTACCATTCATCGGAAATGAGGCGGAAAAGAACTACTGGTACTACGAATCAGTTTTGTATGGACCATCCCCTCGTATGTCAAATTTTGCAACATAACATTACTATTCATATGGCCTACAATATCAGATGATCAAGTTGCCTGTATTCTAAATTGTTTCATATGTACTATGTGCAAATGGCCGAAGCAGATTCCACACCGGTTAGTCAAATAATTATTTTCGTAATAAATACAATGAAAATCGGTCTACTATAATTTGATGAGCTTAATCACACATTTTTTATACCCACTTCATACAACAACGTATGTATGTCACGAGAATATCTTATTGTTGTAAATATTAAAATCCAATTCAGGCTGGCGATTGTAAACTAGGAATATAACAATCTTGGCCTTGCGTTACAATTCAAGTTATTAACTCGAAGCATTTGACAAACCTATCTGCCCCGATAGCAGTGACAGGTGCATTGCCGCATGGCTCTCTGCGTGATGTGCGGTTTGGATATCGGGTTGATTTCCTATCTCTTCAGCCTAGGAAATATTTTAATCGATGAGGCCTGGACTATTTTCGATCTGAAGTTGCCAAAATGATCATAACTGTATAAGCTTAATGATCCTTTATTGGAACAGTAAATTGATCCATATTTACACCAGTTATCAACGATTAATAATATTTTCTACGCCAAATAGATAGGAAAGAGTCCCAATGCTGCTACCATATCGGAACATATTGTATTGTCTAGTGATTAACTTCAATTATAGCGCAAGTCAACGATTACCAGGAACGAGAGATGTCTATTAGTAATAAGAATAATATTAATCAAGCAAGCGATCTTCTGGAGGTTTCTCCTGTTGTTTGACCAGACTAACTACCCGAGAAGGTGTTCCTTTAGATGTATTGTTTCCATTCAGTGTAGCCATTTTACATGGCTTCGTTTGTTCGTATAGTAGGAACGAACGAAGCCATGTAAACTTGGCTACCTCCAGAGTCGCTTTCTTCTTATCTATTGTCTCGATCCGAGCCGTCCGGTATATTGTGAGGTAATGCTCAGGTATTCCCCAACTCCTTGTCATCCCGGCGAGGCCAGTCTAATGGGAATTTCTGGTTAATATTCTCACAAATTTGCAATATATATTTTCATGAACGGCCGAGCTTTTTACGAAAAGTAATTAGTTATATTAATATATAGACTCGAAAACTGCCAAACGTTCAGCGAACAACAAGTAAGGAAGTAATGCAGAAACATTGGCACAAGCCTAATCACTGGAGAAAGCGAAGCGTGTTGAGGGTAATTTCCTGAATGCAAAGAGAATATGTTTAAGTTGCATAACTGTAAACATCTACATAAGCGGCAAATGGCAGAGTGTAGCCATATTGACGAATAACGAAACATTGAAGAACAGCCTTAACTGGTGTAAACTAGGAATTTGCCGGTTTGGCCTAACAGGCCTTGATATTAGACACGTTTCACCATATTAATTTTCCGTTCATAATTTTATGTTTTCGCACCCCTCAAACGATATACTCACATATAGAAATTATATATATGCACCAATTATTATTTCCTTCTGCTTGATCGTCACAATATTTACAATAGTTATTTTGTGCAACTCTATTCACGAATTATAATAACATAACCGATTATTTGCGTTAGCTGTTCGCTGTCTATTTCACGTCACTATTGCACTTTAATGCATGTCCAAAATCAGGATGGGGTAAAAAAAATTAGATTTTTCTGTTTTTTTTTAAATATGATTTGGAGATTCGAAAGCAAAAGATGGCACTCCTTTAGTCCGTAGTCCGACACTGTAACCATTAGGCCAAACGACTGTTACAAATTTTAACTGGGGGAATCTTGTGCCGAATGGCAGTGAACTACATTCCAAGCATTTTGACCTATTTCTATATTATGAAAATATGACACCCTTGACCAAAACGATTTTTCAGTATAATATAGGATCAATCTTACTGGATTTGGATATCTTTGACTCATTTTGGTTAAAGGTGTCATATTTTATATATGAAGGCAATTCCGTCCAAGAATACCGTTAAAAATTGCTAATACAAACAAACGCCTATTTTCTAATACTCTATTTTTACCTCCGTCGATCAGACGGAGGTCTAGGAGCGCAACGTGAAATCTCCCGCCAAATAATTGTCATATGGGGAACCCACGACTCGTGTGATTTCAATAGGGATTGCAATGGTTCCCGACGAAATTTTGAAAAGTTTCTGGACACAAATGAATGCTTACGTCACAAAAGGTGTGTATCCGTTACAGCGCTTCCACCGGGTCTCTTTATTCGAGGGTACTAAATTCGCGCGTGTGCGAGGTAAAGACAAACCTGCGCTTTCATAAAAAGTAAATTTTCACGAAAGAAAAACTCGCATTCCAGATAGTATAATTGGAAACTTCCTCGAGAATCTCTGAATCGGCAAAAAGATAAAGGACGAGTGTCATTCACCAGGATGCGAGTCGGAAGTGAGAAGTCAAATTCAAAGTCAGAGGTCAAAAGCGTAAAACTCCGAAGAACTCTCTCGGCTTTTTCTTTTCTTTTTTTTTTAGTTGGTGGGGGGGAGGGGGTGAGGGTTGGGGAGATAGCGACTGAAAAAATATATCTTCCCATGCTTCAATCGTTATCTGTGAATCCGATCAACAACCTAGCCGGATAATCTGTCAAAAATTATCCGTCGTCTGGGTAAGGTTGAAGGGTCATCGGAAGCTCGAACTGTGATACAGGCAAAAACTGTTGTTGTTGTAGTCTGGAAAAATAACTCTGCCTCACGAGGCGCTCTCTCGGCTTTTTCTTTTCCTTTTGTTTGAAGATGGGGGGGGGGAGGGAGATAGCGACTGGAAATATATATCTTCCCATGATACTTCAATCGTGCGCTCATGAATTCCACGGAAAAGCGGACATTGCTAAACAGCTCTTTTACGCATAAAATTCACTCCACATTCTGTCGTAGACCCTATATTAGCATGCTGTTTGTTCTATTCGCTTCCTATGATCCCCGGGAACAAGCCAATAATAGAAAAAAAGTGTTTTAATAGCGAAATATTTTTCCCGCAATTTTTTAACATGAAGAACTCGGGAAATTCTAAATTGTCAAAGAAGAAAAATTGCACTTTACTGAAAACTATACTATTTTGAAACATCTGCAGAAAAGATATGCATGTGGCGGGAGCTGTATACCGGTACCTTAGTAAAAATAAGAGGTCAGAGTTTTAATTTTCTAAGTAGAAGAGATAAATTCACTCTAGGAATATTTTTTTGAAGAAAATGTGTAATTAATAAAGCACTTTTACCGATAAGATTTAAAAAACGCACTCGTGATTCCATCACATTTTTTTGTCGATTCCGTGACGGACTAGATTTAACCCCTGGGATGATCCAGTCGCGTTTTTCTCACGATGAAAAAAATCTTATCATCCTTGGGTACTGGGTGAGTAGGATTTAACGTCGTTTTCAACATTGTTTCAGTCATATCACGACGGTGCCTACATGTGCCAGAACACGAGAGTGTCCACAGTTCCTATTATTCTGGACACTGATCAGCCCAGTCAGTACAGCACCCGGTCACCCATCCAAGTATTGACCGAGCTCAACACTGCTTAACTTCGGTGATCTGACGAGAACCGGTGTGCCCAACGTGATGCGCCGTACTTGGGTACTGTATGTTAGTAAGAGATGTCATATAAGAATAGTCAGATTGAAACAGAGCAGCAAAAAAATAGACAAGCAACACTAGTCAAGAGTCATGTCCGTTTCAGGTGATTCCGTCACGAACATTTCGAAGCATGATTTACTGAAAATGCTGGATCATCTGTAGATTTTTCATGGATCCGTAAACAGATGTCATATAGAATAGCAAACTAAACTTGAAACTACATGGGTATGACCACGGAACTTCCGAGTACATGACTTTGAATAAAGAAAAAGTCTTCCCAACGGTGATTCCGTCACGGTGGAATTCATGATCTGTGAATCCGATCAACAACCTAGCCGGACAATCTGTCAAAAATTATCCGTCGTCTGGGTAAGGTTGAAGGGTCATCGGAAGCTCGAACTGTGATACAGGCAAAAACTGTTGTTGTTGTAGTCTAGAAAAATAACTGGCATGCACTCTATGGAGAAGGGCCTCGTGAGGCACAAAGTGCAATTTTTTGTTGTTGTTTATCTGCAAATCCGCTCAACTCGATGGGTATCTTTCACTTGTTCTCACAGTTGCCTGGCCTGTGTGATATTGGGTGGTCGAAGTCTACGTATAGTTTTTTTCAATAAATTATGGAAATTAATATAAACATATATTTTTTTAAATAGATTTTTTTATAAGTGTATTTCTCTTTCATCTTTGGCTCAATTAAAGTCATTCTCTAAAATGTGAAGCCGAGTTAATACAGTTTTTAATTATCTACCAAACCCTGTCCTCTATGACATAGAATAAAAGAGAAGTTGGGAATAGAACCGCTCAACACAGTCATTTCTAAACATCAAGTTGTACATAAGTATTTTTACTTACTCTGTACAAGCTGAGGGCATTTTTGTGGCTTTTGAAAATTTTGAGATTTTTGCGAGTCTGTCCATATTTAACTAAGCGACGTCCAAGCGAGCTAATGTACGCGCGTTATATTCATATCAAGTATGGTGCGGCTTGTGTTCAATGAGGCTTGGAATGTTTATACAATTAATTTTCTTCTCACTGTTACACAATAAATATTTGCTGCGTGGAATCCAGTCATTTGTTCCATAGGGGCAATATTCTCATCAGCCATCACCATTCAATGTGAATGTGATACATGTACAAGTCCATGGTCATTGATACAGTAAGGTGAAGGCGAAGGTGACCTGTAACACCAGTATACAAAATTATACCGAGCGCATTGAATCCTCATCATATGATGTTGAGACAGATCAGAACGAAGTGTCGGTAAAATCAGGTGTGTTTTGAAGAGCATTCTCTCATCAATGATGATGCTATACTGTACACATACAAAATATGAAGTGTTGCTGTGTTGGGCCCATAGCACAAAATCACAAGCAAGTTGGTACAACTAGGCACACAGGGTCTCATTTCTGTCGCTAACGTGTTGATTTGGGTGAGGGGATCCTCTCATGGGGAGGTGTGGGTGGGATGGGGCCTAATGTCTCAAGCACTTTTCCAGGTTTTCCATCAATATACTCTATTCCATACCCCAATATTTCAAGCACGTCAAATCAAACAAAAATTATTTGCTGGGAATGTGACTTTCACATCCCTGTCTGGACATGCTAGTGAGGAACCCTCAATCCCAGATTAATTACCATTGATGAAGCTAACGTCCAACAAATGCAAAATTGAGCTTGGCATCCGGCCGTATGTTATTCAGTGATGTATTACGCTACGGACCCTGTTGCCTCGACGGAGGTCTTTGCGCTCATCCAGCGCTTGTTTATTATTCTAATGGTGAATAAATATCAAATCAAATAAAAAAAAGATACAAATCTAGAGAGCTATGATGGAAATGCTCTGACAACTCGTATATTGGTAATTGGTGAGCTGTGTCGCTGTGACAACTCGTACACTGGGAATTGGTGAGCTGTATCGTCGTCAGATGAAAATGACGGCATTTAACACAAAAAACTAGCCTGTAAGGCCCGATGTCGACCCAGCGATGTCGGCCAGTCTCGCGTGGAGAAACAGGAAGACGCCCAGTCTGAGAAAGTGTGTGTGTGTGGGGGAAGTGGTGATGCTAGTGTTTGGCTTTAAGATACCGTTTTTGGGAGTCTAGATGGTAATAATGAGAGTATTAATTCACCAGACTCTATTTTTATCTTGTCATCACTAGTTAAGAAACATCAAGCTGATCCTGTTATCAGGGATATAATGGAGACAGCATTGTCGGAAAAGGAGCAGAGGATTCCCTGGATGTTTCTATGTGGAATCTGGTATATTAATGGGGAAGGGGACACCACCTGAAACCCAGCTTGTGAAAATTGGTCATTTTTGCATATAGCTCCAATTTACACCAGTTCAATTGGACATCAAAAAGACTCAATCTCGAGTTATGCAACTCCATTTTTATTGGCACAAGCTGCGCAAGGATGGCGTGAGTTACTGTGAGACCTGCCATACGTCAGATAGCAGAAAACCCCCAAATCATCAGCATTCCCCTTATATGTGTTGTAATTGATATTAATTCCAGCATTTTCAGAACCATTTAGTAACGTTTGCTTGTGGATTGCGTCGGTCCCCTACCCAGGACGAAGTGTGCATATAAATACTTGCTGATGATCTTATATATGACCACTAGATTTCCCGAGGCAGTTCATTTGAAAACAATAACCGCCAAGGCAGTAGTGGAAGTCTTTGCTTCAATTCTTCACTCGATATGCCCCCCCCCCCCCAAAAAAATAATTCAATCTGACCACGAGTCAAATTTTATATCTGGCCTTTTCCAGGAAGTCATGCATGAGTTGAAAATTAAACAAATAAAGTCTACCATCCACAGTCACAGGGTTCTTTAGAAGGATATCACCAAATAATGAAAAACATGCTGAAATCTTATATTCTCGAGTACCATGACAATTGTGACAAGGTATATCACTTGTTCTATTTGCCGCAAGAGACATACCCAATGAGCCAACAGGCTTCAACAGATTTGAGTTAGTCTATTGTCATGATGTCAGAGATACATTAAAGATGATAAAATCGGGGTTTCTTGGCGAGGTTGAGGACACTAACTTCTTAGACTGTGTATCTGCCTTCAGAGAAAGACTCTCTAAAGCATGCGAGGTAGCCAAAAAACATCTTAAATCTTCTCAAAAGGCCATGAAAGGCTGGTACCTTTAGTCCTGGAGACAAATTATTGGTTTTATTATCCTTACAATGTGAGCCACCGACAGCTAAGCTTAGTGGACCTTATCGCAGAAAGAAGAAACTTTCTGAAGTCGACTATTTAGGTGGTACTCCAGATCGAAGAAAAACCCAGAGGGTATGTCAAATTAACATGCCCCAAAAATGCTATGAACGCGCGTACCAGGTTTCTCTGCGGGTTTAGCGATCGTAGTTTGTCAGGAAGACAGTGACTCGAACATTACTGAAGACCGCAAAAGTACAGACTTGAACAGTCTCTTATGTGACGATTGGCAGCAAAATTGTCAAACTCAGGGGTTCTAGAGAACCTTGACCATAAATTAGATCATTTGTCTGAACAGCATTGAGCAGATATCGAGGATTTGCTACATGAATATAAATCATTATGTTCCCACAAGCCAGGTTGTACCCCTCTTGCTGTTCATGACGTGGTTGTAGGTGAGACTCAGCCTATTATAAAATTGGAGCGATATACAAGAGATGAGAACCATACGACTCTACAGGAAAGCTTCCCTGGGCACACGAGAATACGGTGAATTCTTGGACGTAACCTTAGTATATCAGCCGCGCTTTTATTGCAACTGTTTATGTGGAGACTATGAAGTATTCACACGGCCTCTAGCACCGGCTTAAGCAGAATTAGATATGCTAGCTCGGGAACTGAAACTACAGATCAGCTCAACAAATATAACGATATAGGCTTACTCCTGAAAATTTAGTTCAGATACGAGACGAAGTTAACTACATAAGCATGATATTATAGAGCCAAGCCACAGTACCTGGAGCTCGCCCATTGTACTCGTACCTAAACCAGATGGTTCACAAAGACTGTATAGATCACCGTAAGGTCAACACTGTGACGCGCACTGATTTCTATCCAATTCCTAGAATCGAAGATTGTATTGATACGGTCGGTCAGGCTGCCTATACGACCAAGATGCCATTCTCTGAGAAGGCTGAAGAAATATATGCGTTTGTATAACAACGATGCTTTATACCAGAGGGTCATGCCTTTCGGTATGAAAAATGATCAGGCCAGCTTTCAACGCTTAATTATTCAGGTCATAACTGGATTGGATCACTGTGTTGCATACATTGATGACGTATTGGTGTAGGATCTGAACCATCTGAAACATCTCAGGCAGTTTTTTGACAGACTTGCCAAGGAAAATCTTGTGATAAATGTGCTGAAAAGTGAGTTTGCTCAGGCACTGTCACTTATCTGGTTCATGTGGTGGGACAAGGTCAAGTTTTACCACGTGAAGCCAGGGCCAAAGCCACTGTAGACTTCCATATTCCCAGTTCTAAAAGACAGTTACATAGATTTCTGGGAATTAGTGGTTTCTACGGGAAGTTTGTAGAAAATGTAAAAAAGAACGTCAAACGTCCTGTCAGACTGCCTTTGAAAAACTCCTGTGTTAGCAGCTCCAAACTGTTCAGAACGATTCAAGTTACATGTAGCAATAGATGGTAGCGACGCAGGGGTAGAAGCTGTATTGCTTCAAGAAGATGAAGCTGGGATTAAAAAAATGTGTGTTATTACTCCAAGAAACTGAATAAACACCAACGGGCATATTTCACCATTGGAAATGAAACATTGAAACTAACTAACAGCTGTAACTAATAGCTCTGGTGATGTAACTGTATCCCAAGCCATTGATGTTATTGGAGTCTGATGTTACAGCCATATGCTTTGAAAATTGTACACGTTGCTGGTTAAAATAGTATAACTGCTGATGCACTGTCAATAGATTAATTGTTGATGCACTGTCAATAGTATAATTGCTGATGCACTGTCAATAGTATAATTGCTGATGCACTTAATGTGAATTGCCTTCACTGACCACCTACCAATAATGAGAGCTTTACTTCGTTGAAATATTTTCTTAAATGGGGGAGATGTTATGATGCTGTACTCTTGTTCTCCTGTACCTGTAATCTGTTATTTAGTTTATTTCGTATATTTGTAGTAGTTAATCTATTGTGGCATTAGGCCGCAGTAATTTTGTTTCCTTTTAGAATTCATTCTGCTCTGGGTGTGTATTCTATTTATATTTTTGGCATAGAACTGTGGAGAATTTCCAGCAAGCGATATAGTGAATGTTCCAGGCATTGTTTATTGCCACATCTACGACATCATTCTCTGGAAGTTTCTCTGTGGGTAAAGGCCACATACTGACTGGACTATACAGACAAACGGATGGGAACTGTCTACACTTTAGGCGGATTAGCAAGAAAACAATCCGAAGCAAGATCTTGAGGTAAGGTACTCAATTACCAAATTTGAAAGAATCTGTTAAATTTTTCGTAAGTGATTGTCCGGAAAAGAAGTAGGGCGCACATCCCCAAAAGCACTCTACAGCCCTTTGGGCATCCGGGGACAACAAGAACCATTTATGCTGATCTCACATGCAAGGGCTTGAGATCCACCTGAGGAAAGCTTATTTCTTCAGGATATCACTTGGTGAATATATTGGTTGTGAGATGGATAGGTACCGGTATGCAGTTATTCCAATATAAATGTTTGTCTCTTCCTAAAATGATTCTCCATTTTCAAATGTTTATTTTTCGAGAAGTCCCAAATTTTCCATTAAATTGTGAACTTTTAACGAGTAGCTCAGTAACAGTACCTCAGTTTTCAAAATTTGGCCTTGATATTTTTTCTGTGGTATTTCGTGTGTTTCAATTAAAAACAAATGGATAAAATTTGAGTCCTACTTTGAACATTAATATCTCATAGCAACCAGAACATACAGAGAACCATACAGAAAACTCGCGGCACCAATCCAGAAATAAACGGTTTTACAAATAACAGTGCAGCAACCAAGTGATGGTATTAAAGCAATGAACAGATTAAGGTCTAGTGATGACCCCTGCAGTATTTGCACGAGATAAAAGGGAATTGACAGGGTGGACAGTCTCCATCCATTCAACCAGGCGAAAATTGTTGCTACTCATAATAAAATTTTGATGGCGAAAATATACAGAAAATTGTTTCCAAAGCAAAATTTATTCACCAAAATAATCTCACCAAGAGAAAGAATCGAGAATTGTACTACAGAAATGTGCGATAAAGTTTTGTTCATCAATTTTAACCCCCAGGTGGATTCCAGGCTCCCAATTTTTATTTGAATACATTCCAGTTTTCACTAGTTGGAGCATATAAGAGAAACAGAATTCAGGCAAACTGAACAGGAGTTCCCGTGCGAGTCTTGACAGCAGTTCACACACAATCTATTATTCATGGGGAAACCTGGTTTTAGTTTCCATTCTGGTGCCACCACTCAGGACTGTTTCCGTTCTTACATGTATAGGGATGTAGTTGCTTCAGCAGGGAGACCCCAATTCATCATACCAGTCACATTGTGAAGTGAAAATTACTTTTCAGAATCCAGTGAATTCCAGAGGAATTCCATTATTGCGTTCTTTTACATGAACCATTGCTGGCATACAAAAATAAATCAAACAGGGTCAGTACCTTCACAGCCAGAAAAATGGTGATACGTATCACCCTAAAATGGTGATGACAGCATCACCCAAAAAAGGTGTTGAGTTAGAGCCATCACCCTTTTCCTAAACTATCACCTTAAAAGGGTGACGGCTATCACCCTAAAAGGAAGATCAGCAATCAGTGCAAATATTCATGTCATCGCCCTAAAAGGGTAATGGATATCACCTTGAAAGAATGACGACCTGGGCCATCGCCTTAAAAGGGTGACGACATTGGCCATCACCCTTTTCCATCACCTTTAAAGGGTGATGAACAGGCATCATCACCATAAAAAGGTAACGGGCCATCACCCTTTTTCTGGCTGTGTTGTCTACCAGTCTTCCAGTTACTTTACTACTCCATATCTCATATCATATATCATTTTTCATTTTCAAGAATATTTAGATGTTATCAGAGTGGCATTCACGCACTGCAGTTTCGCACATCATCCCATAGAGTTGGGATTGAGGTGGGCAGGTGGAACATGAGATTGATCTGATCAAAACCCTTCGGCTTTCCCCAAGTGATAGACCCTTACTGTCCAGAAGTGTCACACTTCATGTGAAGTGTGCCTAGAAGTGCCTCTGAAGAGTACACTTGAAAGGCACTTCAACGACAGAGAAAAATATTGGCACACTTCAAAGGTACTTCATTAGAAAAAGGCAGTAGTCAAGGGACTCCTCAAAGACACTTCATGGACTTTGTCAATTTCATAACAAAAAATGAGGGACTTCAGAGACACTTCTGAGACTTTGTTTTTGTTCGGCATAATCCAAGGTACTCCTCAAAGACACTTCTTGGACTTTGTCAGTTCTTCAGCAAAACTTAGGGGACTTCAGAGACACTTCTGAGACTTTGTTTTTGTTCTGCATAATCTAAGGTACTCCTCAAAGACACTTCTTGGACTTTGTCAGTTATATAGCATAACCTGGGGGACTTCCCCTTGCAAAAAATATCTTCTAGCATCCTATAAGATTTTGAAAAATCCTAAAGATTCTAAAAAATCATATGAGCTTCTAAAATATAAGAGTCTGAAAAATCCTATAAGATTCTGAAAAAATTCTATTATAATAGATTCTGAAAAATCCTATAAGATTCAATCCAATAGGATTTCTAGATTATTGGAATTTTCCCACAAACTGTTACAGTAACATAACATTATAAATTAGAACTACATGTTTACAAGTTTCAGTTATATTAATAAGCTCTGGGAATAACCCAGCTTAAAGTTGGCTGATTTGATTTCACTCAGTGACATCAAATCTCATTTCAATGAAACCCCCAAACATCTGATTTGTACTTCACATTTCAAAATAGCTACAACTGTGTAAAATATTCACATGTGGTTACTGACATATTACTCAGAAATGTGAACATATTTTTTGATATTTTAAAGTGATCAGTTCTATGGGTTTCTATTTGAATAGAATACAGACATTAATAACACCAGTCTCTCACATATTAGATAAGAAATCTTGTTGAATTCAGATTTTATAGTCATTCCAAATCCATGATTTTATAGTAAAATTGGACAAAATGGCAAAATATTTTTTAGAAGAATCAGTTCTAACATAATGTCAGCAACAAAAAAATACCCATTAAAGAATACTTTATATTATCCTCTTCATCATTATCACTAAGTATAATATATATAATTTCTGTTTCAAAAAATCTTTATATTCTGAACTGTCTTTGCCAAAATGAGTGGAGTTATCTGCCCTTGAAAATTTAATTGAACACTGGGGGCACCACCAGACGATAACAATCAAAATGGCTGACCTCTCCAACTGCAGAAATCAGATGGATTTATTCCTGTTAAGCTAGAACTATGGAGGTTTGAAGAACTGTATTTCAGATGGTGATGATAGCAGCTAGTGATATGGTAAGTAACTTATAAATATAACTAAAATTTTTCTGTTTTTCATAACTTAATAAGCAAAGAACTGGGCTGAACAGTGATGTAGACCTGAGAGTCTCAGCTATTTATGTTATCAACAAGTTTCCCTTGACATATACTTGGCATATTAAAAAATTGATATTGGCCTCAATAAATATTTTGCTCTATGGACTGCAGGTTAATGTACTCCACCTTATAATTGCAGTCAAATTTAATGGGTCATGTAACATGGCGAAATATCCATATCTCTGTCCCAATATCACTTTCAGATCTATCCAGGTTGATCAAGGCAGTGTGGATTAAATGCCATTGTTATGATTGGGTGAATTGTCAGCTTGGAAACACCAGGCTTGGGGACCTCATATGAAGATTGGCATGCACCCTGGAGGAAATCCCCTGAGGGTGAGATTTTTATCACAAAACTGTTCAGTTCATGTCAAAACAGGTGGATTTAACTGGTTGGGGGGATGGTAGCTCTAAATAAATTATCTTGTTGTTTTGATTTTTTATTGATTTATAAATTGTATTGATTTTTTCCCTTGCAGAATGTAGAATATTCCCATACCAGATTTTTGACAAAATGGTAAAGAAATAAGTTTTAGAATATATTGATAATAACATGTTAGCATTACCTGTTTTAGCTGCAATCAGAAAAAGTATAATCAATTATGATTAGACTTAATTTTTATCATTATAACAGGCTATATTTTCCTTGTCTATTGATTGCACTGCTCATATACCAAAGCTAAGGATCTTCACACTTCAATTGTACAGTTTTACCCACATCTTCAGAAATGAGAATATTTCATTTCATACATTTATTTCATTTAAAAAATTTAAGAATACAATTTGAAGTTAATAAGCATTTATTTGTTATTTGAAGTCTTGCATGAAGATTTAGTTGAACCAGGAATTAAAAAAAGACAAATTATCAAAATCCACATGATAGTTTCTAATGGCTTCTTTGTCAATACTTTCATAATTCCAGAATACAGCTGCAACAAGGAACTCGGCTCACTTCAAGCAGCCACTCGACTGATGGGAAATTTAATGAGCACACCTACATGCAGGTATGGTTGATTTCTTCATAGTGTATATTAATTGGCTAGAACATCACACAAACTGTTTATCTCCATTGTTGTATATCATGGAGTACTAAAGAAAGGATAATAGACATCTTCATCAATCTTTTGTAAATCGTAGGGATGTGTTCCATTCTTTATCCTTTATGGTAGTCAACCTATTCAATCATCCTGAGTGTATTCAAAAAAAACAAAAAACAAAAAACTGGATTGCATGTCATATGGAACCATATATACTGATCAGGTTTTAATTATATGCATGTATTTATCGCCACAGGCCAAGAAGTTCACAATTCAGACTGGTGGGTTTCAGCGTTGGGTTACGTCCGAGTGGACCTCAGGGCAACTAAAGTAAACTATCCTTCGAAAGATCTGCTGCTTCAAGTTCAAGTTGGAAAAGAACACGGTCACCCTTGAATAATAATACTGCAATAAATTCTCATACCAAAGACTGCATGTAAATGCATACAAAAAAAAGAACTGTGCTGTATTTTATCTCAAGGATTTGTGCTAGCGGTTTATTATAAATATTTTATGATGTACTGTTCTGTCTCACTCTGTATTTTCTCTGAATAAAACTTTCTGTGCTCAAATATATATTTGTGTATTCTTTTCTGGGAAAGTAAATATCTCGTGGCTTTACATACCTTTTCATCACACGGATTTGCTATGAGTATGATACTAATAAGGTACTTCAAGAGCACTTCAGAAGTGCATATGAAAGGTATCCTTCTGTAGAAGAGTGGATGAAGTGACTTGCCATATAAGGACATTGAAGTGCCTCAAATATTCTAATTAGGTACTTCAAGAGCACTTCAGAAGTGCCTATGAAGGTTACCCTTCTGTGGAGGTGTCTATGAAGTGCCTTTGCAGTACCTAATTAAAATATTTGAGGCACACTTCTAAGTGACTTCATTGTGACTTCATTGTGACTTCAATGCCCTTATATGGCATTGCTACAAAACAATACCCACACTGCAAGCACACTTCTGACTCTGAGCCTTGCACTTCAAGGTTGAAATATGGCCACACTTCAAAGTTACTTCAAAGTTACTTCAAAGACACTTCTGGACAGTAAGGAGAAAACAGATCGAAGAAAAACCCAGAGGGTATGTCAAATTAACATGCCCCAAAAATGCTATGAACGCGTACCAGGTTTCTCTGCGGGTTTAGCGATTGTAGTTTGTCAGGAAGACAGTGACTCGAACATTACTGAAGACCGCAAAAGTACAGACTTGAACAGTCTCTTATGTGACGATTGGCAGCAAAATTGTCAAACTCAGGGGTTCTAGAGAACCTTGACCATAAATTAGATCATTTGTCTGAACAGCATTGAGCAGATATCGAGGATTTGCTACATGAATATAAATCATTATGTTCCCACAAGCCAGGTTGTACCCCTCTTGCTGTTCATGACGTGGTTGTAGGTGAGACTCAGCCTATTATAAAATTGGAGCGATATACAAGAGATGAGAACCATACGACTCTACAGGAAAGCTTCCCTGGGCACACGAGAATACGGTGAATTCTTGGACGTAACCTTAGTATATCAGCCGCGCTTTTATTGCAACTGTTTATGTGGAGACTATGAAGTATTCACACGGCCTCTAGCACCGGCTTAAGCAGAATTAGATATGCTAGCTCGGGAACTGAAACTACAGATCAGCTCAACAAATATAACGATATAGGCTTACTCCTGAAAATTTAGTTCAGATACGAGACGAAGTTAACTACATAAGCATGATATTATAGAGCCAAGCCACAGTACCTGGAGCTCGCCCATTGTACTCGTACCTAAACCAGATGGTTCACAAAGACTGTATAGATCACCGTAAGGTCAACACTGTGACGCGCACTGATTTCTATCCAATTCCTAGAATCGAAGATTGTATTGATACGGTCGGTCAGGCTGCCTATACGACCAAGATGCCATTCTCTGAGAAGGCTGAAGAAATATATGCGTTTGTATAACAACGATGCTTTATACCAGAGGGTCATGCCTTTCGGTATGAAAAATGATCAGGCCAGCTTTCAACGCTTAATTATTCAGGTCATAACTGGATTGGATCACTGTGTTGCATACATTGATGACGTATTGGTGTAGGATCTGAACCATCTGAAACATCTCAGGCAGTTTTTTGACAGACTTGCCAAGGAAAATCTTGTGATAAATGTGCTGAAAAGTGAGTTTGCTCAGGCACTGTCACTTATCTGGTTCATGTGGTGGGACAAGGTCAAGTTTTACCACGTGAAGCCAGGGCCAAAGCCACTGTAGACTTCCATATTCCCAGTTCTAAAAGACAGTTACATAGATTTCTGGGAATTAGTGGTTTCTACGGGAAGTTTGTAGAAAATGTAAAAAAGAACGTCAAACGTCCTGTCAGACTGCCTTTGAAAAACTCCTGTGTTAGCAGCTCCAAACTGTTCAGAACGATTCAAGTTACATGTAGCAATAGATGGTAGCGACGCAGGGGTAGAAGCTGTATTGCTTCAAGAAGATGAAGCTGGGATTAAAAAAATGTGTGTTATTACTCCAAGAAACTGAATAAACACCAACGGGCATATTTCACCATTGGAAATGAAACATTGAAACTAACTAACAGCTGTAACTAATAGCTCTGGTGATGTAACTGTATCCCAAGCCATTGATGTTATTGGAGTCTGATGTTACAGCCATATGCTTTGAAAATTGTACACGTTGCTGGTTAAAATAGTATAACTGCTGATGCACTGTCAATAGATTAATTGTTGATGCACTGTCAATAGTATAATTGCTGATGCACTGTCAATAGTATAATTGCTGATGCACTTAATGTGAATTGCCTTCACTGACCACCTACCAATAATGAGAGCTTTACTTCGTTGAAATATTTTCTTAAATGGGGGAGATGTTATGATGCTGTACTCTTGTTCTCCTGTACCTGTAATCTGTTATTTAGTTTATTTCGTATATTTGTAGTAGTTAATCTATTGTGGCATTAGGCCGCAGTAATTTTGTTTCCTTTTAGAATTCATTCTGCTCTGGGTGTGTATTCTATTTATATTTTTGGCATAGAACTGTGGAGAATTTCCAGCAAGCGATATAGTGAATGTTCCAGGCATTGTTTATTGCCACATCTACGACATCATTCTCTGGAAGTTTCTCTGTGGGTAAAGGCCACATACTGACTGGACTATACAGACAAACGGATGGGAACTGTCTACACTTTAGGCGGATTAGCAAGAAAACAATCCGAAGCAAGATCTTGAGGTAAGGTACTCAATTACCAAATTTGAAAGAATCTGTTAAATTTTTCGTAAGTGATTGTCCGGAAAAGAAGTAGGGCGCACATCCCCAAAAGCACTCTACAGCCCTTTGGGCATCCGGGGACAACAAGAACCATTTATGCTGATCTCACATGCAAGGGCTTGAGATCCACCTGAGGAAAGCTTATTTCTTCAGGATATCACTTGGTGAATATATTGGTTGTGAGATGGATAGGTACCGGTATGCAGTTATTCCAATATAAATGTTTGTCTCTTCCTAAAATGATTCTCCATTTTCAAATGTTTATTTTTCGAGAAGTCCCAAATTTTCCATTAAATTGTGAACTTTTAACGAGTAGCTCAGTAACAGTACCTCAGTTTTCAAAATTTGGCCTTGATATTTTTTCTGTGGTATTTCGTGTGTTTCAATTAAAAACAAATGGATAAAATTTGAGTCCTACTTTGAACATTAATATCTCATAGCAACCAGAACATACAGAGAACCATACAGAAAACTCGCGGCACCAATCCAGAAATAAACGGTTTTACAAATAACAGTGCAGCAACCAAGTGATGGTATTAAAGCAATGAACAGATTAAGGTCTAGTGATGACCCCTGCAGTATTTGCACGAGATAAAAGGGAATTGACAGGGTGGACAGTCTCCATCCATTCAACCAGGCGAAAATTGTTGCTACTCATAATAAAATTTTGATGGCGAAAATATACAGAAAATTGTTTCCAAAGCAAAATTTATTCACCAAAATAATCTCACCAAGAGAAAGAATCGAGAATTGTACTACAGAAATGTGCGATAAAGTTTTGTTCATCAATTTTAACCCCCAGGTGGATTCCAGGCTCCCAATTTTTATTTGAATACATTCCAGTTTTCACTAGTTGGAGCATATAAGAGAAACAGAATTCAGGCAAACTGAACAGGAGTTCCCGTGCGAGTCTTGACAGCAGTTCACACACAATCTATTATTCATGGGGAAACCTGGTTTTAGTTTCCATTCTGGTGCCACCACTCAGGACTGTTTCCGTTCTTACATGTATAGGGATGTAGTTGCTTCAGCAGGGAGACCCCAATTCATCATACCAGTCACATTGTGAAGTGAAAATTACTTTTCAGAATCCAGTGAATTCCAGAGGAATTCCATTATTGCGTTCTTTTACATGAACCATTGCTGGCATACAAAAATAAATCAAACAGGGTCAGTACCTTCACAGCCAGAAAAATGGTGATACGTATCACCCTAAAATGGTGATGACAGCATCACCCAAAAAAGGTGTTGAGTTAGAGCCATCACCCTTTTCCTAAACTATCACCTTAAAAGGGTGACGGCTATCACCCTAAAAGGAAGATCAGCAATCAGTGCAAATATTCATGTCATCGCCCTAAAAGGGTAATGGATATCACCTTGAAAGAATGACGACCTGGGCCATCGCCTTAAAAGGGTGACGACATTGGCCATCACCCTTTTCCATCACCTTTAAAGGGTGATGAACAGGCATCATCACCATAAAAAGGTAACGGGCCATCACCCTTTTTCTGGCTGTGTTGTCTACCAGTCTTCCAGTTACTTTACTACTCCATATCTCATATCATATATCATTTTTCATTTTCAAGAATATTTAGATGTTATCAGAGTGGCATTCACGCACTGCAGTTTCGCACATCATCCCATAGAGTTGGGATTGAGGTGGGCAGGTGGAACATGAGATTGATCTGATCAAAACCCTTCGGCTTTCCCCAAGTGATAGAGACTCGTGTGTAGTGTGAATTGGGGAAAAGATAGTTCTATGTGGGATGATGAAGATATACCGGTAGTTTAGTTACATTCAGGCATATAGGACAGAAATAGAAAAATTATATATCTGTAAAGGGGCATAACTCTGTAAAATATGGGTCGAGGGGAGCCACTTTCGATAGGCATGTGACTTAGCACTCTGTAAAATAAGAACCGAGATGAATAAGCTGTACCAAACATGGATCTTCAAAAAAAAACTTGTACATTCAATTATAGACACAGGAAGGAAGCAATCAGAGATTGCTCAATTGTATGCCCCCCCTTCCACTTTAATCCGACACTGCCCCGCCATTGTTCTGTTCTTTATTGGTTGGTGGAGGCCTAATTTGGATAATTATAAAAATTCTGTTTCAGTCACTTTTTTGCCATGTCTCACATAATACATATTCCAAATATCAAGCAACAAGTGATAATACGATGCTTCGATGCAAGATGGTCGCCAGGGCTTTCGCCAAATCCGAAAATGTGACCTGGTTATGAGACCTACATTCCTTGGGAGTATATTGTGGTGAAATTATGAAGCGATCAGTGAATTTTGTACCCAATTCACTGTTTTTGGGGCAATTTCATACTTCAGGACCTATGTTGTCTGCTTTGGAATGTAGAATAACATATAATATAGCCATTTTCCTGGTTCAAATCAGTTATGGACTGAGATCCAGCTTGGACAAATAAATATATCCCATTCACTTAGGTTTAAACAAAGGGCCATAACTCTTGAAAATATAACCGAAAACAGAGAAACTTCACGCTACACACCTATGGGTCACTGACCACATATCATGCGTATTTCATACTTGTTCATACAATATTAACCGAGATCCAGCCCTACAAATCCCAATTCACAAAGATTTGAAGAAAAAGGGCCATAACTCTTGAAAATATAGGCGAAATGTGGAGAAACTTCACGCTGCACAACTACAGGGCACTGATCACATATCCTGCAAATTTCATAATTGTTCATACAATATTCACCGAGATCCAGCCCGGACAAGTTCCAATTCACAAAGATTTGAAGAAAAAGGGCCATAACTCTTGAAAATATAGGCGAAACGCGGAGAAACTTCACGCTGCACAACTACAGGGCACTGATCACATATCCTGCAAATTTCATAATTGTTCATACAATATTCACCGAGATCCAGCCCGGACAAGTTCCAATTCACAAAGATTTGAAGAAAAAAGGGCCATAACTCTTGAAAATATATGCGAAACGTGGAGAAAATTCACGCTGCACAACTACAGGGCACTGACCACACATCCTGCAAATTTCATAATTGTCCATACAATATTAACCAAGATCCAGCCCGGACAAGTCCCAATTCACGGAGAATTCAGGAACAAAGGGCCATAACTCTTGAAAATATAAGCGAAACATGGAGAAACTTTACGCTGCACAACTGTGGGTCATTGACCACATATCATGCAAATTTCATACTTGTCCATACAATATTAACCAAGATCCAGCCCGGACAAGTCCCATTCACAGAGATTTCAGAAAAAGGGCCATAACTCTTGAAAATTATACCGGAACTCGGAAAAAAAACTCCACACTGCACAACTACGAGCCACTGGCCACATTCCATGCAAGTTTCGATCCTGTCCATCAAATATTAACCGAGATATTGCCCGGACAAGAAATGCGGACGGACAGACGGACAAAGCGATCGCTATATGCCCCCCCTCTAGTTAGAGGGGGGGCATGATAACAAAATCAGAGATTATTACATCCAAAAGGCACATAACTCCATAAGCTGAGGCGAGTAATCCTTTGTTGGCTTGTAGAATACAGCAATATAAATAAGTTTCCAAAATATAGTAGCTATACCAAACACAGTTCTGCAGATCTACATGTATATAGTTGGTTACATGCAGGCATGTAGGACAGAAATAGAAATTAATATATCTGTAAAGGGGCAGAACTCTGTAAAATATGGGCCGAGGGGAGCCACTTTCGATAGGCGTCTGGCTTAGCACTAGATAAGTAAGTGTTGAAAATTTGGTGGTTGTGTCTCAAGTGGTTTTGCCTAAAATGCGGTAACGGACGGACGGACGTACATGGCGACGACAATACCCCGAGGCCAAAATGGCCGAGGGGTAAAAAACCTGTTAAAACCCCAATTGATGATAGAAAATGCTCAGATTGCAGTATTTTAGAAGATGAGTTTCATTTCAATTTAATATGTCCGTTGTATGACAATTACTGTAAGCGTTATATTCCTGAATACTATTGGAAACATCCTAGTATATTTAAACTGCAAGGGCGGATCTACAGGGGGGGTCAGGGGGGTCCGGACCCCCCCCATGAACCCCCCCAATTTTTTTTTTTGGAGGGATGAGCGAACCCTGGGATTCCACGTAGAAATAATGTCTTGAAATGATATGTAAATTAATTGAATGTGGATTATGTAATTAGAGTAACTATATGTGTATTAAACAGACCATCATGTATTCATGTAGTTTGTGAGTGTACTATTTAAGTGGGAGTTTCAATATGTATCTAAAATCAGATATTATCGCCGCGAGCGCACCACGTGTAGTGGTGTGTTATAGGCCTGTTTTGTTTGTGTTCAACCAGGAAGTCAAATGGAGTCGGGCATATTCTTCAATATCGATGCGAAATAAATGTGAAAATAGAACAATAAATCTACCTACATTGTGTTCAGATTTATTTCCGGGAAAACGTGTAAAACGCATCTCCCGCAACCTGGGACTCCGGAGCTTCCGGGGCCTAGGCGGCCCCTGGACCCTCGCCTGTCAGGCTGTGAGGATCGCTTATATTAGCTTTGTGTAAATGAATCGGTATCATATTGGTTCTAATGTTCCATGATGTAAAGGTCATCGATTTTTTATCCGTTAAATATAACTAGAAAGTCAAATGGATTCAGGCATGAAGTATGATTTTTACAATATCGATGCGTGCTTATAAATGCGAAACAAACGTGAAAATAGAACCATAAATCTGCATACATTATGTTCGAATTTATTTCTTGGAAAACGCTTAGAACGCATCTCCGGAGATCTAGGACTTCGGAGCTTCCGGGGCATAGGCGGCCCCTGGACCCTCACCTGTTGGACTGTGAGGATTTCCTTGTTTTATCTTTTTGTGAATGAACCGTATCGGTAGGCTTATTGGTTTTCCTTCCATGAACTAAATGCCATCGTTTTGTATGTTTTAAATATAACTAGAAAGTCAAATGGATGCAGGCATGAGGTGCGATTTTTTTAATATCGATGCGTGCTTATAATTGCGGGAAAATCGTGAAAATAGAATCATAAATCTGCATACATTATGATCAGTTTTATTTCCGGGAAAACGCTCAGAACGCATCTCCGGCGATCTAGGACCCCGGAGCTTCCGGGACCTAAGCGGCCCCTGGACCCTCGCCTGTTGGACTGTGAGGAATTCCTTGTTTTATCTTTTTGTGAATGAACCGTATCGGTAGGCTTATTGGTTTTCCTTCCATGAACTAATGCCATCGTTTTGTATGTTTTAAATATAACTAGAAAGTCAAATGGATGCAGGCATGAGGTGCGATTTTTTTAATATCGATGCATGCTTATAATTGCGGGAAAATCGTGAAAATAGAACCATAAATCTGCATACATTATGATCAGTTTTATTCCGGGAAAACGCTCAGAACGCATCTTCGGCGATCTAGGACCCCGGGGCTTCCGGGGCCTAGGCGGCACCTGGACCCTCGCCTGTTGGGCTGTGATAGTGGACCCTCCCTATGAATTTTGACTGGATCCGCCCTTGAACTGACAGGCTTAATTTTGTCAGACTGTCATACTATTATTAAACAGTTGGCATTGTTCGTATCGAAGTCCTTTAAGCTAATAAATGAGTTATATTATGGTAAGTAATGTATTAGTTACCACTTTCTCCCTTGGTATCATATTAGCTTCAGCAATTTTGGTTTTTACGTGGCAAAATTCCACCGAGTGGTTGAATATATCTGTTGTCCAGTATCGGTAAATTGATGACATTGTTTTCGAAAATGGCACCGATTTTAATTATTTGTACCATTCTGCCATCAAGCAAATCAAAAATTATGTAATGGTTATGCTCATGGGCTAGCTGGCTTATTGCAAATAAAGGATATTATATTATATATCATTATGAACATTACTAATATAGTCATCAAATATGAAGGTTACAACACATGTAAGGGAAGTGGGAAGAGGTGCCGACATACTGACCATGTCACATGACTTCACAGTATAGTCTTCTGGTTAACCTATTCTAAAGCACATACCAAGAATCTAACGATTCGTGATATGTGTTGTATCTCCGGTACGCTTTTATTGTACCTGTTCATGTGGCAACTTGGATGACATGACGACACAGTGACCGACTTCTACATGGAAATTCTGGATTAACTTTCAATCACTTTACCACCAGCTTCGTATCTGGAGAAAACATAAGGAACACAAGCAATAGGACCCTGTACACCAATTGTCCACCTTTTAGCAGCGACATCATTCGTAGGATATATCAAATAATATGTTAACTAACTGCTACAACAAATTCAAACACTCTCAGGAAATATATTCTTAATCCAAGGTTATATTTTCAATGAGACACTATGTCAGCCTGACTGATGGGGCAGATCTATGATTGTTTTTAATTTAGACTGGAATGGTTTTAGTCCTGCCCATTGTGATATTTTACCATTAAAAAATTCAAACCATGAATTATGATTGTTTTTAATTTAGACTAGTATGTCTACCAAGATGGTTAGCTCATGAATACTGGCATAGAAAACCAAAACAAGTCTTTAAAGCAATAGGGCTTTATTACATTCCTACAAACCAAGCATGTTTACAATAAAATAAACTGCAGCCAAGACATGGAATAGTTTTCAAATGGTTTGTGTTAGAAGTCGTTTACAAAGTAATGGTTCACACAAGTTGTCAAATAATGATTTTGAATTAAAATCTATGGCAACATCTTAAAGGTTGTGCCATATATCCCCTACACACTTTGCCTGAAACATATGAAGATGTGCAACGAACAAGTTGATATTTTATTCTATGGAAAATGACATCAAACTGGATTAACACAATGAAGCAGATGAGTCTGATTATGATCACATTGAATAATATAGTCTAGTCAGTTGTGTCGGACATCCTATTGTGACAACAATTGGGTAGGACGACATTATGATGTCAACAAAGGCATTACATTTAGATCTGTAACATCGCTGGCATTACAATGGAAATGTCACCTAGAATGTTCCCTACAATTGCTCGCTACAAACGATCATAATCAGACTCCACCATTTCCAAACAGGCATGGTAATGGAGAGTTTCAAAGGACCTGGCGCGGTCTAATGAGATTTTGGCCCCCATGAGGTGCAGTTTGGAGTGCCAAAATGAAATATCACGTACGAAATTTTTTTTTAAAAATTCAGTTAGTGTAAAGTATATTATGTTGTCTTTTTCTCTGATTATTTTGTAGGTCCTGGGTCCTGAAAACACCACAATTTTCTCTCCGTAAACATATGAAGCCAGTCCAGAACTAAAACCCTGTTTTGGCAACAACAAACTATTGACAATTTCGGGGTTAAGTTAATCTTGGCTCTAGACTGCCTTCATATGAAGCCAGTCCAGAACCAAAACCATGTTTTGGCAACAACAAACTAGTGACAATTTCGGGGTTAAGTTTATCTTGGCTCTAGACTGGTTTCATATGTTTACGGAGAGTAAAGTGTGATGTTTTTACCTCAAAATAGATGATTTTGCACAAATTCACTACTTCAAGATGCTGTTATTAACATGAGGCAGCACCTAAAAGGTGCAACAACCCCTCAGCCAGACAGTTTTAGTCAGTGTATATTGGTACACAATGAATGAAAAATGCATATGTAAAAGCCTGAATGATTTGGTTGAATGCAGAAGATGCTTTAGCAGTGGCTTGTAAAAGATTACAATATGATAAATTCAGTGTGGGATGTTGGATGCATTGAAGGATTATAATAAATATTTTGACATAGCGTGTGCGAAAAATATGGCGGAAGAACAGAAATATTCTGAACAAAAACAAAAGGCTTCAAGCCATTTTGGCTTTGAACCCTAATAATAATCTAAACAATAATAAAAGTCTTTGATAGTAATAACTGTACGAGTCCCTGTGTACCTGTTGATTGTCTGTCTCTTTCCATCTGTGATCAAGCAGAGGATGAGGATGGCAATCCGAACAGCCTTGTGATATGAATAATATGTTTCATGGACATCAAATTGTATATCTGTGAGTTTGAAATTGGTGAAAATCTGGTCAATGGTTGTCCTAAGATCTGTGGTTGGGGTGGGGATTAAGGGAAAGAGCCCATGCTCTTGGAAGAAGTCGTTTATCTTGGTTGTTTCAGCCGAGTCGACAGCAAGTCATTGTTGAAGTCTCCAAGTAAGACAACATTAGTCGCTGAACAGTGGCTCCTTAGTGATGTAGAAAGTCCGCCCAATCAGAGAAACCAGTTTTGTCATTCATCGTAAGTTTCTTGATGCACTGATGATGTATATCAAATTTTACATCGAGCACTTGAACGGTATCAAGAGATCATTAATGATTTTGCATAAGTTAAAGATGGCCGCCTATCCTTCCGGTCATTTAGAGGAACTGATCTTCATTGCGAGTGTCTTGATACATCGATGCTGTTTCATATAGAACACTTAAATGGTATCCGAGATATATATCGTTAAAGATTTTGCATAAATTAAAGATGGCCACCAAGATTTCCACCCAATCAGAGAAACCAGTTCTGTCATTCATCATAAGTATCTTGCTGCATCGATGATGTTTACCAAATTTATATCGAGCACTTAAACGGTATCAGATATAGAGATCATTAATGATTTTGCATAAATTAAAAATGGCCGGCCATCCTTCCCGCCTCTCAGAAGAATTGATGTGGTTATTCAGTGCAAGTCAAGTCTCTTGATACATCGATGCTGTATACCAAGTTTCGTATAGAACACTTCAATGGTATCAAAGAAATACATCATTAAAGATTCTGCATAAATTAAAGATGGCGTTCTAAAAAAAGCTTGGTGACAAGAAGTTTCGTATAGAACACTTCAATGGTATCAAAGAAATAGATTCTGCATAAATTAAAGATGGCCACCACGGCTTTCACCTAATCAGGAAACTGGCTTGGTCATTCCTTCAAAGTTTCTTGATGTATCGATAATCTCTACAAAGTTTCACACTGAACAGCAAAATGGTTTCCGAGATACACAAGATTCATGGTTCGCATAAATTAAAGATGGCCGCCAAAGTTTCCACCCAATCGGGTCCAGATTCAATAAGGTTCTGGGTCATGAGCATATGGATGTGCATGGCAAGTTTGGTGTGCCTAGGGTAAGTCATTCTAAAAAAAGCTTGGTAACGAGAAAGCTGTGATGGTTTCGCATAAATTAAAGATGGCCGCCAAAGTTTCGAACCAATCCGGTCCAGATTTGTGGTTTGTGGTTGACCACCCAACAATTCTGTATACCAAATTTGAAGTCTCTAGATGCAACGGTTCGGTTTCTAGATCGATCACAAGAATTGTTGACGACCGGACTACCGGACGAACGACCGGACGACCGGACGTACATGCCAACGACAAGACCCCGCAGCCTAACAGGCTGAGGGGTAAAAAACCATAAGACCCAGGGCCTACAAAATACTCAGGGCATAAGATGCTTTACACAACTATAAAATTTCTTTCATATGTGATATTTCATTTTGGTGCTCCAAACCGCATCTCATGGGGGCCAAAATCTCATTAAACCATGCCAGGTCCTTTGTTTCTGTAGCTTCCTGCAAGGATTAAATTAAGAATCCAATAATGAAAATGTATTTCTTGTTTCTTATAGGAACAAAACCTCCAAGTATGGATTGTTGAACAGGGTCCATGTCACATGATTAATTTTCATGACTGTTCCATGACATAAAGAAACTACAGACAGATGACATGAACGACGTCATTGAAATCAGTTCAGATAATCTCGGACTGAGTATTAGATATAGGTGGGATTTGCTCCACTCACTGTCAAACATTTATATATCAAAATTATGAATGGAAGAAAAAGTGGAAAATATGGCACCCAAAGATTAACAAGCTGTATTTCATATACAATTATTAGATGATCAAAATTGACACAAATTTATTTTTCAGGTTACCAGGAGACATGAACCAAGATATTCACTAAGTACTGTACAATATTAAAGCAGGTTTCATTTTCATAAATATACCCGACATATAAATGGACCTAGTGAGAGAAATTCCAAAAAGACAATCGGAGATAGCAGCAGAAGTCAATGTCAAGGGCCCTTTGAAGGTGAGCTCAATCTGACTGGGATGAGGCCCGGAGACAGGCACAATACAAAAATGGATTTTCAGAGAGTTTTGGTGAAACTGTGAATCATCTGAGGATTTTGGGACTTTGACCAGTCCTTTCAGGGAGTATGACATTCATTTCTAACAGTACACTTTCAGTAAACAGGTAGTCAAAAAATTGTTTTTATATATATTTTATCATTTGGCCTGTTTTCATGCTTGAGGCTAATTTTCCTGTCAAATTTTCTTCAGTTCACCATATAATGCAAAATTGAAATACTTTTTGTGAAATATTGCTCCATAAGCACATAGAAATGAACATGATCTCCTTAACAGGAAGTGATTTTAAAGTTGAAGGTAATTGTGCTCACTAGATTTTAGCTGTTCCCACAATCAAACTTTCCGCTGATATTTGCCTGAATTTGATGAAAATAACAAGGTTTCTCACCACACAGTGTAGTGCGCGTTACAACAGGCACAAGACTCGCAACATCTCAAATTTATTTTTTGAACAGAAACTGTACATTTCACTTCAGTAACCACACAACTGGCAAAAACACATCAACTACATACTTAGCAAATTTTTTTGACATCAAATGACTTTACAATGATAGATGACATTATCAAAACCTTCATTAGCTTCCGGAGGTTTTTAATATGTTAAAATAAAGCAGGTTTAATATCATATTTCAATATAAATGCACATATTTTACCATCACAATAACAGCTAGGCCACCAAAAAACTTACGCACCTTCCAGATAGGACCCTCATCAACAATGGGATGCAATTTCCATAGTCAATACAATATATTACAATATAATAACAGTACTTGTAGACTGATAACTTGGAAGGTAATAGGTTTTGATCACGACTTGGGTGGAATTTTACTTTTAAGGAGAAGGGCGAGTCGGAACATTTTTAACAACAACAAGTTTTTTTCGTTCTTTGGGATTTCTCCAGAGATAAATTTCTGTTCCACAATTTCTGTTCAAAGGAATTAGTCACTGATATTTTTTTCATCCACTGATATTTTGGAATTAACCTGCTTTGGATGGCATTGTAATTAAAAATTTGCCAACTGTCCCGGTCACCAATGCAAACTAACAAGCAAAAATGATATTAACTGGAATTCTATTACAATGGAAAGCTATATTCCAATCACAAAGCTTTGTTTCTCCCTTATTAAACCATTCTCATTAATCTGACTGTATACCTCCTACTGTCAGATTGCAACAGGGTGAAAACACAGTGCGCAGATTTCGTACACATGACTTTTGGCCAATCAGTATTGTCTGTTACCATTAGGAGTGGAGTAAGTTTAGGATGGCACAGCTAAACAGAACATTGTGCTCTTGTCAAATAATTTTCCCTCTCGCTTGTATACAGACACCTGCTTCATGTGGCGATCAAAATCAATAAATGGGGATCGCCAGCCACATTAGGCGGCGCTAGTGCTCCAACAGGTAAAGAAGGCGTGGCATCATGAAACGAACAATTATAACGTCGTTACATTATGACGTTGTCTTTGTGACGTCCAGAAAAACGACATGCGCTATTTACCTCTTGGTACACGTAGCCACCTGGCGTCAGTTCGAGCTGGCGAACCCCGTTATGAATTTGCACCTTGTTTTCGGCCCAATGCAGTCAGAAAGTTTAGGAGGTAATTATAAATCTGAAAGTGAGAGAATGCTCTTAACTACAAATACTGAATGTAAACGGGAATAATGTTAAAAAAAAGGTTCAGGGGTCATTTCCACATTCCATGAAAGAATGCAAATGGTAATGTTGAGATGACCCCTTAGGTATAACTTCCAACTATTGGATATGATACAAACATCTAACCGAGTTACAAAATCAAGGATAAAAATACAGAAAATGTTTCATCCATTTCCATATCCAAATATTATGACAAACTATTTATCACTTGTTTATGTTTAAGTTATCATGGTTATAAATTTACTCCACCCATTCGCACCAGCACTTCGATAATGTAAAATCAAATCAATCGTATTTATAAGCGAGAGATGAACTTCCAGAATGGAATAAAATATTCATAAAATTAGACTATTTCAAAATAAAATAATTTTGGAAAGAAAAACATGGTGTTATGGAAGTCTACTAGTCTATTACATTTAAATGTAGTCATTAACAGGCAAACAATAGAAAATTACCAAAAAAATGATAATTGACCTGACACAAAGTACAAATGGTATTAATGAGCCTAAGCCAGATAAGACTGAAATACAAAACATGGTAGATACATGTCTGATGAAGACTGGCCAGGTTTTCAATTGTTACCAATGTCCATCTATATTGTCCCCACTCAGCTATTGTACTCTTCACAGTCACATGTGCTTTCAGCCCACTAATATTTAGTTCTGGTTATGTCTACCAATCAGTGCTGAGTATCTCATTTCACTCCTGCCAAAATGGCCAATCAGATTTCACCTTGCTCAGCACACAAGGTGAAGAGAGACAAAAACAAAATGCTAGTTATAATATTGTGACACACAGTGCAAATATGATAGTTACTGAGAGCTGACAAACTCATTAGCTCAGATCTACCCAGATCTGACACTGCACGTGTTAGATAACTCTGCTATATGGTTGACAGCCACAACCTGCAAGAGCAAAGGTGTGACAGATATACAGAAGGACAATGCATGATTACATAAAATGCCGCTCGGAGAATATCTTACAAACTTTGTACAAACAATTACATATTGTTAAACTCAATCTGTCTGGACTGATGCAAACTTGAACGCAATACCGTAAAACAGGAAATACAAAATGTTAGTATTTTCACATGCATATCAAACATTAAAATGTTGTTCTGTACCGTATCACCATTGATCAAATTCAACAGGTTTTGGGGGCATTGACTGCATTTGTTAATAGTTCATCAAGGAGGGACAGGCGATGTGTATGAATCATGGCAAGAGGTTATACACTGAAATATGGCAATGAAGGCCTTACCTCTGAATGTTATGTATCTGATATGAAAACAAATCCCCATTATCTATCACACGATGGTAATAAGAATAAAGATGGAATAGGAACTCTCCGAGAAATAAACTTGAGCAGACGAGATCGATATTTAGGAACATATGTAGAGGTTTTAAACTTTACATTACATTTCTTGCTAAAATTTGATGCCATTGGGGGTTGTCATGTAACAACATGATTATATGAGATATCATCACATATATAACTTCAACACAACCAGCTGCCCTCATTCACCCCTAAGTGGACCAATTCAGTGTTGCAGTGTGGTTACATCAAATAACATCAGTTACAACACACATATAACATTAGTTACAAAACAAAAGGTAAATCGTGGTTATTATGTCCTGATAGTGGACGATACCTGTGGGATAGATGAATGGTTTCAAGCTATGACCACTCCCATTGCGCTGCATGAAAATGATTATCTTTTCCCAAAATTGCGCCAGCTTACTTCCCCCGGTCTCTTATCAAGCCTTTTCCATATCACTTCAATTAATTTAATTTAAAACATATCTTCAAATATCTTTGCTTACTATTAAGCTCATCATTTATAGTTTGATATCAATATTCACAAAAACAATACAACTTTGTAACATGGATAAAATATTACATTACAAAATTTATGATCTTCCATTACCCTATGACCAAATTCTACCATACTGAGCAAAAGCAGTGGCTAGCCTACAGCCAAGTGTCATGTTCGCAGCTCAGGGTGAGCCATGTCAAATGTGCAGCTATGTCAATGTCCAGTTATGTCAAATGTGCATGCAGTCATATGCAAAATGTGCCAGCCTGTGTTGTGCACTCATGTTTTGTGTGCAGTCATGTGTTAAAGTGTGCAGTCATGTATTGTGTGCAGCCATGTGTTGAAGTGTGAAGTCATGTATTGTGTGCCTTCATGTACTGTGTGCAGCCATGTGTTGAAATGTGAAGTCATGTATTGTGTGCCTTAATGTGTTGTGTGCAGCCATGTGTTGAAATGTGCGGTCATGTGTTGTGTGCAGTCATGTGCTGTATGCAGCCTGGCATCTGTTTGGTGCACCCAGGTGCTGTGTACAACCATGTGTTGATGTATGCATATAAATTGAACAGATCATAAAAATCATCAGATCATCTTGTTGTATAGCATTTGGTTTTGTCATTTCAATTTGTACATGTAAGTAATAAAGCAAACTATGCCATAAAGTGGGACCTTACTGTACATGTAAGAAGTCTGCATGAGGTTATGTTTCAACCTGCAGCCATAGAGTGTGCAGCCATGTTCATGTATAGTGTGCAGCCATGTTCATGTATAGTGTGCAGCCATGTTCATGTACAGTGTGCAGCCATGTTCTTGGATAGACTGTGCAGCCATGTTCATGGGTAGAATGTACAGCCATGTTCATGTATGGAATGTATAGCCATGTTCATGTATAGTGTGCAGCCATGTTCATGGATAGTGTGCAGCCATGTTCATGTATAGTGTGCAGCCATGTTCATGTTGTATAGTTTGCAGCCATTTTCATGTATACTGTGCAGCCATGTTCATGTATAGAGTGCAGCCATGTTCATGTTGTATAGTGTGCAGCCATGTTCATGTATAGTGTGCAGCCATGTTCATGTATAGTGTGCAACCATGTTCATGTCATATAGTGTGCAGCCATTTTCATGTATAGTGTGCAGCCATGTTCATGTATTCTGTAAGACGGGGGTATCCCAGCAGCCTTTGCGGCGCTCCCTGACAACAACGGCGTGGGCTAAAGCAAGGCATAGCGACGTATTCACTTAGCCCAGGCAGACCGCGCTTCTCGCCGTTAAATCGTATTTCCTCGACGTTTGCGGCTGGTAATCATTTGGAATCGATAATATATTATTAATAAAGTAACATTTAGCAGCTGAAAGGATCAATTGTGTGGTAAGGACTCCAGGAAAGGGTAATAAACAGCTCTAAATAACCCACAACAGTGATCTACAGGGCGCTAACCCAGCCGTTAAAATCCTAGAGTTAACACAGCGGCAACACCGTCATTGTCGGCATATAGCACGGATAATCTGTTTTAATTTCCCCCCATAAAGCTGTTAATTATCCATATTCAGTGATTGACTTATTAAATGATTAACATCAGCATGGAGGAGTATGTATCCGTGGCTTATAACCGTATGGTAAATTTTCTGTATAAACAGTCAATCAATCAATTTTATTTGATCTTTGGTCTGACGTGTGTTTCTTTGTCATGTTGACACTGTGATGAGTAATTCTCAGTTACAGTGATTATTTCATTGACTTGTATAGTACAATCCATTAATCAATCAGTCTTTATATAACCCGTCATCAGTATCCGAATCATTCAAACTTCAAACTTAAGAGAAACAGGTAATGCTAATATAGTCAAAATGCCAAAGGCGTGTTGTGTTCATGACTGTACAGCTAACAAAGACAAGTTTCCAAATTTGAAGTTTTATATTCTTCCGGCCCAGAGTGAGAGAAGACATCAGTGGTTGCAGGCTATCCACAGAGCAAGAATCCTAGATGATGGGACCATCGATCCAAATAAAGTCTGGTCACCAAAGGGCTCTTATATCTACTTATGGATAATTAACAGCTTTATAAAAGCAGAAGAACACAAACTATCCATAACGGTGAAGGAATTTTGCTACAAGTATATATCTGCGTTATTTACCATTTCATGATCAATAAGTCAATCATTTAATAAGTCAATCATTAATAAGTCAATCATTTAATATGGATAATTAACAGCTTTATGGGGGGAAATTAAAACAGATTATCGCCCTGTAGATCACTGTTGTGGGTTATTTAGAGCTGTTTATTACCCTTTCCTGGAGTCTTTACCACACAATTGATCCTTTCAGCTGCTAAATGTTACTTTATTAATAATATATTATCGATTCCAAATGATTACCAGCCGCAAACGTCGAGGAAATACGATTTAACGGCGAGAAGCGCGGTCTGCCTGGGCTAAGTGAATACGTCGCTATGCCTTGCTTTAGCCCACGCCGTTGTTGTCAGGGAGCGCCGCAAAGGCTGCTGGGATACCCCCGTCTTACAGAATAGTGTGCAGCCATGTTTATGTATAGAGTGGGCAGCCATGTTCATGTATGGTGTACATTTATGTTTAGTGTGCAGTCATGTTCATGCATAGAGTTGCAGCCATGTTCATGTGTAGAGTGTGCAGCCATATTCTTGTATAGAGTGGGCAGCTATGCTCATATGTGAAGTGTGCAGCCATGTTCATATATAGAGTTTGCAACCATGTTCATGTATAGAGTTTGCAGCCATGTTCATGCATAGAGGGAGTGAGAGAGTAGGGTTTTAACATCACTTTCAGAAATTTTTCAGTCATATCAAGATGGTGCCTACATGTGCCAGGACATGAGAGTGCCTACAGACACTGAACAGCCCAGTCAGTACAGCAGGTGATCTAATGATAACCTGTGTGCCCAACGTGATATGCCGTACTTTCATGTATAAATTGCGCAGCCATGTTCATATAGAGTTTGCAGCCATGTTCATAAGTAGAGTGAGCAGCCCAGAATTGGAAATAGAGGAAAATAATTTGATCAGCAAAACCTCTTTCACCATATAAAGGCTGTGTCATTTTGATAGTCATTATCCAAATTTGATCACCAATTGCTGATCACTGACCCTTGTTTTCATTTCTGCAGCCATGTTCATGTGTAGTGTGTGCAGCCTTGTTCATGTGTTGAGTGTCCAGCCATGTTCATGTATAGAGTGTGCAGCCATGTTCATGTACGGCATATCACGTTGGGCACATCCGTTCTCGTCAGATCACTGAAGTTAAGCGATGTTGGGCTCCGTCAATACTTGGATGGGTGACCGGGTGCTGTACTGGCTGGGCTGACCAGAGTCCAGGCTAGTAGGAACTGTGGACACTCTCATGTTCTGGCACATGTAGGCACTCTCGTGATCTGACTGAAAACTGTTAACGACGTTAAATCCTATTAACTCACTCACTCATGTGTGTAGTGTCTAGCCATGTTCATGTACTGGTATAGAGTGTGCAACCATGGTCGAGTGTGCAACCATGTTCATGTATAGAATGTGCAACCATGTTCATGTATAGAGCGTGCAGTCATGTTCATGTATAGAGTGTGCAACCATGTTCATGTATAGAGTGTGAAACCATGTTCAACCATGTTCATGTATAGAGCGTGCAGCCATGTTCATGTATAAAGTGTGCAACCATGTTCATGTATAGAGCGTGCAGCCATGTTCATGTATAAAGTGTGCAACCATGTTCATGTATAGAGCGTGCAGCCATGTTCATGTATAAAGTGTGCAACCATGTTCATGTATAGAGCATGCAGCCATGTTCATGTATAAAGTGTGCAACCATGTTCATGTATAGAGCATCAGCCATGTGTTGAGTGTTTAGCCATGTATGGATTGTATAGAATGTATAGCATGTATATAGCATGCAATAGAAGTGCATGATTTGTCAAGATGATAGCTCAATATGGTACCAGGTGATACAAACATCAAGTTACATGTACCAAACATTGCACACAAGTGACAATTTGGACATGTATTTGGACTGATATAATACACATGCTAGTATAAGCTCCTGGAATATATGAGGGTATGGGGTCGGGTGAGGCTTACTTTAGGAGATACAGGATAGGACTCGGTGCTCCAGGGGTGGGGACATGCTCCTCGATGGTAGAGGATGGATTCAACAAGTGTATCATGATGCAAGCTCCTGGAATATATGAGGGTATGTGGTCGGTTGAAGCTTTAATACTTTAGGAGATGGAAGGTGGGACTCCCTGGAGTATTGCATGGGTTGAATAAATGTAAGATGATCTACGCTCCCGAAAAATATGAGGCTATGGGGTCAGGCGAGGCTTAGTTTAAGAGATAAAGAATGGGGCTTGGTGCCCGGGGGTGGGACATGTTCTGACATGCCCGAGGGTAGTGGATTGGTAGTGCAGCATGGGTTAAGTTTCCAAAATATATCTGGGTTCGGGGAGTGGGGCATTGTTTAGGAAACATGGGGTGAGGCTGAGAAGCTGTGGATAGGAAAAGTCCAAACTTTAACATTTGGTGCCCAGGGGTGGAGATATCCTCCTGAGGATAGTGCATGGGTTGAATAAGTGTAGCACTATTTAAGCTCCTGGAATATACGAGGTTTGAGGAGTCAGGCACATGGGGTGAGGCTGAAACGCTGTGGATAGAACTTTAACCACTTTTTTGGACAGGGACACTGACATCCATAGACACTATGTAGTCCAAAACTTTAATCACTTTTTTGGACAGGGACACAGACATCCATAGACACTATTTAGATCCCTATATCGAGCTTTCCTCAGCTAAAGCTACGCGGGCTCGATTGAAAAACACACAGACAATATGCAAAACTTGTGTCAGCTGATGAAAAAGTTGTACTTGGCAGGCAGACACAGCACACGAGTGGCATTTCATCTAAAGTATGTACTCACAATACATGGACTGCACACAAGTAGCCAATGGCTGTTGAGCTACTTTAAAGTGATGGTACCTAGATAGAATCTGATTGGAGCATAGTTTCATCCAAGTGCCAACACATTATAAATATTGAAAATTCCGAATCCAATAAGCAATGAGCAAAAAAGCTCAAATGTACAAGTAGGTTAAAATATACGAGTACAATACATTATTAAAATCTGGCAAATAGCTGTCAAATGACGTACAGCGAGGTTATGTAGAAAGTCAAGGGGAATTTGGTGCTACATTGTGCAAAGGTACAAATAATGAGCTCACTATCATCTATAGCACCACTGCTGGAACATCATAATGATACATGTACAAAGAATGGTTTTGGCAGTTCTGCTTGCTCCGAGTTCGCCATGAGTGTGCGGCAAACTGAACAAGGATATAGTGTATACTGCAAAGCAGTTTTAACACTTACAAACTGTGCCTCAGTCACATCAGTTGGGAGGATATATTGAAATATCAGAACCCACTAACATGATACTGTAGGACAAGAATTTTCCAGCTAATAAAGAGGACATCGCATCACTTTGAAGTTGGATAGACTTCATAGAAAAATATCAATATCAGTGGACAATTGGATGTGAAAATGTGCTTTCAAAATATGTCAAATGCGCAACACATATCACAAAAGACACCGCATATAGATTTACACACATACAGTCAAAACTTTCATGTCATGGTACATGTACACGAAGTCCGTTGCCTTCATACTTTTGTACCGAGTACAATTCGCCGTCATAAAACCAGGTTCTGTTTAAATAAAAACTGTAACCTAGCTGATAAAGAGTACAGAATCTCTCTTCAAGTCTCCCACTGTATGTTTCTTCCTTTCAGGAAACCAGAAAAAATCTGACACACATAAAGTTGCCAGTGATGTTCTTTCATTACCATGAAGTACACAATACCATACAATAGATTTCCACTTCGTAACCAAACCCTCAGGACCAGAACCATGATCTGTTTTTTCGTCGCTGAGTTTTCTTGGATTCTTTTCCACTTGGCTTCTCTCTCGTCTATCAAAACAAAAACCAGAAAAAATGTGATAGAAACGTTATTCACAAGCACAGGACGGCCACACGATATATACATGTACCTATATTGTAAAATATTTCATTCACCTGCGGATTTAAAACATTTGATGAATGTGTTTATCTTCACAAATACTACACTCAAACAGAAAACTAAATATTTTTATTTTTCAAATGAGAAAAACAGATATTCATGAGAAAATGGCAGAATTAGAGTAAACATTTTTAATTAGTCAAGGAAATCATCATTATTACAGGAGTGTTTCAGTGAGATCATCCATATCACCATTAAAATTGTATTAAACTGTTTGGCCAACCTTAAATCTCCAAGCGGCTGTAATTACTCTGCGACATCTGGGTAAACACATGGTTATTTATTCTTCCGGGAGTGATGCTTAATTTTTCCACGACCGATTTTATCTCTACAGAATATTACTAAACCTGTAATTGTGATATCAGGGCTTGCTTTTTCATGGGAATACCCATCAGCACTCCCGTTTGGATTCCCATTGATTCCTGTGATGTTAAGATTGTGAGAATCTTTTTGAATTCCCGTAAATTACAACGAACAGCAAGGCCTGCCTATTGAATGGCATTCACCAGAGAGGATGGAAATGTACTTCTCAAAGAATTCTGTATTTTGTATCATTTGGAACACCCATTTATCCAAGAATGGTAGAACTTGATTATGATCTTTTCACATTTAGTTCACACTTCGATTATATTTACTTCGGTAGCATTTCTCAATTCCTATATAATAGAAATAGCCCTAGAGATTTAATTCAATCTAATATTGGTGAATGATTTCCCTAAATATGTATGAACAATGCTAGCTCTGACATTTGTGAGCACTCTGGTCATTGACCAGATACATGTATGGTGTAAGTCTGGTAAAGTAAATGTAGCTGGGTACAATTCTTGGACAGACACACAGCACCATGTCTATTCAGTGCAGAGGTGTGGGATGGACCTCAAACATTGAGGGATAGTGGTGATTCGGATGGTTAACCATCATGGCCCCCTCATCAGAGTGTTTTATGCTCCCCCACACTTTCTAAGCTCTATGTATAGCCTTGATCTGAACATGAATTCACACCGGTCATTCTCGATAAAGACACAAACACTTTGGAAATCAAAAGCTGTTTCTCTTCAAAAGATCTCACCAGTCTTCTATTGGACCCAATTGGTGAACCTTAATTTGTTCTCTGTGTTCTTAATTTATTCCCTCCATTTTCCCCGATGGTTTCTCTTCTTTTTACATAGGACTTCTAATGTCAGATAACATTGAAAGATCCCAATGTGAATTCAACAGAAACTAGGAGTTACACCAGTGTTTAACAAACACAGGACAAGACCTGATCAAATGGCTGGGGGGGGGGGGGGGGGGCTTAAAAACTTGATGACTAGCATAAATGTTTAGCGATAAATGTAACTGAAGTGGATCAGAATGTAATTGAGTAGGATTGATCAGATTGTAATTGAGTAGGTTGGATCAGAATGTATAGGATTGATCAGAATGTAATTGAGTAGGACTGATCAGAATGTAATTGAGTAGGATTTATCAGTGTAATTGAGTAGGATTGATCAGAAAGTAATTGAGTAGAATTAATCAGAATGTAATTGAGTAGGATTGATCAGTCTGTTACTTGTAATTGAGTAGGATTGATCAGAATGTAATTGAGTAGAATTGATCAGAATGTATAGGACTGATAAGAATGAAATTGAGTAGGACTGATCAGAATGTAATTGAGTAGGATTTATCAGAGTGTAATCGAGTAGGATTGCTCAGAATGAAACTGATTAGAATTTACCAGAGTGTAATTGAGTAGGATTGATCAGAATGTAATTAAGTAGGATTGATCAGAATGTAATTGAGTAGAATTGATCAGAATGTATAGGGCTGATAAGAATGTAATTGAGTAGGACTGATCAGAATGTAATTGAGTAGGATTTATCAGTGTAATTGAGTAGGATTGATCAGAAAGTAATTGAGTAGAATTAATCAGAATGTAATTGAGTAAGATTGATCAGTCTGTTACTTGTAATTGAGTAGGATTGATCAGAATGTAATTGAGTAGAATTGATCAGAATGTATAGGACTGATAAGAATGAAATTGAGTAGGACTGATCAGAATGTAATTGAGTAGGATTTATCAGAGTGAAATCGAGTAGGATTGCTCAGAATGAAACTGATTAGAATTTACCAGAGTGTAATTGAGTAGGATTGATCAGAATGTAATTAAGTAGGATTGATCAGAATGTAATTGAGTAGAATTGATCAGAATGTATAGGATTGCTCAGAATGTAATTGAGTAGGATTGCTCAGAATATAATTGAGTAGGATTGATCAGTCTGTTACTTGTAATTGAGTAGGACTGATCAGAATGTAATTGAGTATAATTGATCAGAATGTATAGGGCTGATAAGAATGTAATTGAGTAGGACTGATCAGAATGTAATTGAGTAGGATTTATCAGAATGGCAATGAGTAGGATTGATCAGAATGTATAGGATTGATAAGAATGTAATGAGTATAATTGATCAGAATGTAATTGAGTAGGATTGATCAGAATGTCATTGAGTAGGATTGATCAGAATGTATAGGACTGATAAGAATGTAATTGAGTAGGACTGATAAGAATGTATAGATTGCTCAGAATGTAATTGAGTAGGATTGATCAGACTTACTTGTAATTGAGTAGGATTGATCAGGATGTAATTGAGTAGAATTGATCAGAATGTATAGGACTGATCAGAATGTAATCGAGTAGGATTTATCAGAATGTAATTGAGTAGGATTGATCGGACTGTTACTTGTAATTGAGTAGGATTGATCAGGATGTAATTGAGTTGGATTGATCAGAATGCATAGGATTGATAATGTAATTGAGTAGGACTGATCAGAATGTAATTGAGTAGGTTTGATCAGAATGTATAGGATTGATCAGAATGTAATCGAGTAGGACAGATCAGAATGTAATTGAGTAGGACAGATCAGAATGTAATTGAGTAGAATTGATCAGAATGTATAGGATTGCTTAGAATGTAATTGTAGGATTGATCAGAACACATGTATAGGATTTATCAGAATGTAACTGAGTAGTATTGAACAGAATGTATAGGATTGATCAGAATGTAATCGAGTAGGATTGATCAGAATGTAATTGAGTAGGATTGATCAGATTGTAATGGAGTAGGATTGACCAGAATGTATAGGATTTATCAGAATGTATAGGATTGATCAGAATGTAATTGAGACTTGATCAGAATGTAATTGAATAGGATTGATCAGAATGTAGAGTAGGATTGATCAGAATGTAATTGAGTAGAATTGATCAGAATGTAATTGAGTAGAATTGATCAGAATGTATAGGACCGATCAGAATGTAATTGAGTAGGACTGATCAGAATGTAATCGAGTAGGATTGATCAGAATGTCATCGAGTAGGATTGATCAGAATGTATAGGATTGATAAGAATGTAATTGAGCAGGATTGATCAGAATACATGTATAGGATTTATCAGAATGTAATTGAGTAGTATTGAGCAGAATGTATAGGATTGATCAGAATGTATAGGATTGATCAGAATGTAATTGAGTAGGACTGATCAGAATGTAATCGAGTAGGATTGATCAGAATGTAATTGAGTAGGATTGATCAGAATGTAATTGAGTAGGATTGATCAGAATGTAATTGAGTAAGATTGATCAGAATGTAATTGAGCATAATTAATCAGAATGTATAGGACTGATCAGAATGTAATGCAGCAGGATTTATCAGAATGTCATTCAGTAGGATTGATCAGAATGTATAGGTTTGATAGGAATGTAATTGAGTAGGATTGATCAGAATACATGTATAGGATTGATCAGGATGTACTTGAGCAGGATTGATCAGAATAAGTTGAGTAGGACTGATCAGAATGTAATTGAATAGGAATGATCAAAATGTATAGGATTGATCAGAATGTAATTCTGTAGGATTGACCAGAAGAAATTGAGTAGGACTGATCAGAATGTAATTGACTAGGAATGATCAGAATGTATAGGATTGATCAGAATGTATGTAATTGAGTACATGTAGTATTGACCAGACTCTAATTGAGTAGGATTGATCAGAATGTAATTGAGTAGGATTGACCAGAATGTAATTGAGTAGGATTGATCAGAATGTAGAGGACTGATCAGAATGTAATTGAGTAGGATTGACAAGAATGTAATTGAGTAGGATTGATCAGAATATAGCACAGTAAAAAATAATTTTCTTGCAAATTTCTTGAAATTTCTTAGATTTTCTTGAATTTCTTAAATAAGAAAAATACATTATTCCCTCTGTGATACAATGTTTAGAAAGTTCCGAACAATAATTATTTTGACGTTTTGGGGGATAGTTTCTGGCAGTTATTAAGCATTTCCAAAGTTTATAAATCTGTTTCAATTTTTGTCTTGACAGTGAGATATGATTTTTTTCTCAAACGAGAAAAAATAAGAACAAGAGCCCAAGGGGCTTCAATATACGCCCGTATATCTGGAATTACATTGGTTCAAATTTCAAGGTTGTTTAATAGCCTCGATTCCAATTGATCTAGCAATCCAGAGAAAGGTCTACAATTTTTTGCTTATGAGAATGTAACATATATCACATCTTATATTGAATGATAAAATAAAATGAGCTTAACTCTTGGTAACTAGTTGACCTTGAAGCAAGAGCTGAGAGCTCACATATCCCACACTGAAATCGACAATAGTCAAACACAAGAAAATAGTAGTTTTCCTGCAAATGGATTCCTTTCAGACGAGAGAATTTTTCATGAAGGAAGAAGAAAGTGATGAAGTAAACCTTTGTTCTTGAGTTAATAAACAGGTGTGAAGTTCATAAAGGATTCCTCTCCCCGTTAAATTAATAAATGTATGGTTTTTATTTCACAACAGTTTAACTAAATGAAGCGTTTCAAACATGGGAGACAACTCCACAGGGCAATACCATATAAATGCAGGGGAAAGAACTTCGAATATTCCAACAATATTCCAACACATTTAGTCAGCTAAGCTTGATTCAGTTTTGGGGGACTGCAACCTTGATCTTTGACAAATTGATGTCAAATGTATGGCTCCACTTTGCCATGCGAGTAAGGTATACTCAAAGTTTGGTACCAATCCATACCTTGAAACCAGAGCTATCGCATGGACAACAAATGTTAATGGATGAATGGACAGAACGCAACATCGCATTACACGACCTCGTCTTCAACAGGCATATGAAAATGTGACTTTTAATGATTTCTTGATTTTGGGGTCACAGTGACCTTGACCTTTGACCTTGACCTCAATTTTGGTACACAACACATCGTCTTCTCTCAATCTATCAATGCACACAAAAAATCATGATTTTTAATGACTTCCTGATTTTGGGGTCACAGTGACCTTGACCTTTGACCTTGGCCTAAATTTTGGTACATGACAAACCGTCTCCCCTCAAATTCTCAATGGACACAAAAACTCATGATTTTTAACAATTTCACGATTTTGGGGTCACAATGACCTTGACCTTTGACCTTGACCTACATTTTGGTATGTGACACATTGTGTCCCCCTAATGTATCTACTGACACAAAAAATGTTATTTTTAATAATTTCCTAATTTTGGGGTCAGTGACCTTTGACCTTGACCTAATTTTTGGAATGCATCGCTTCATTTCCGCCTATTGAATCCACTCACAAAAAATAGGAAATTTTTAACGATTTCGTGATTTTTCGATCACACTGACCTTTGACCTCTGACCTTGATCTACATTTAATATGCAACACATCGTCCCTCCCCTAGGGCATCCACTCACCAAAAATTAGAACTGTAGATAGAAAACTGTCAACGATCAATGATTTCCTGATTTTTGGCAACAGTGACCTTTGACCTCTGACCTTGACCTCGACTTTGGTACGCGACACATCGTCTCCACCTGGCGTATCCACTCACAAAAATTTGCAACTGTGGATAGAAAACGTTCACAGATATAGACCGGACACGAACACTTCAGTGATTTCCTGTTTTTTAGGCCCGTGACCTTTGACCTGTGACCTCGACCTTCATTTTGGTACGCGACACATCGTCTCCCCGTAGGGTATCCACTCACCAAAAACTGGAGCTGTGGATAGGAAACTGTCCCAGATATAGACCGGACACGAGAACCGGACAGACGGACAGACGGACGGACGGACGGACGGACAGACGGACGGAAACCGCCATCACATAATACGTCCGCCTTTTGGGCGGGCGTATAAAAACCTTCCAATTTCTTGAAATGGGAGACTGACAAGAATTATTTTCTTAAATTTTCTCAAAATTTTAAGAAATCGTAAGAAAATAATTCTTGTCAGTCTCCCATTTCAAGAAAATGGAAGGTTTTTCTTATTTTTTCTCGTTTGAGAAAAAAATCATATCTTACTGACAAGACAAAAATTGTAACAGATTTATAAATTTTGGAAATGCCCAATAACTGCCAGAAATTATCCCCCAAAACGTCATAATAATTATTGTTCGGAACTTTTTAAACATTGTATCACAGAGGGAATAATGTATTTTTCTTATTTAAGAAATTCAAGAAAATCTAAGAAATTTCAAGAAATTTGCAAGAAAATTATTTTTTACTGTGAGAGGACTGATCAGAATGTAATTGAGTAGGATTTATCAGAATGTAATTGAGTAGGATTTATCAGAATGTAATTGAGTAAGATTTATCAGAATGTAATTGAGTAGGATTGCTCAGAATGTAATTGAGTGAGATTGCTCAGAATGTAATTGAGTAGGATTGCTCAGAATGTAATTGAGTAGGATTGCTCAGAATGTAACATGTAATTGAGTAGGATTGATCAGAATGTAACTGAGTAAAATTGATCCGACTGTAATTGAGTAGGATTGATCAGACTGTAATTGAGTATGATAGATAATGTAATTTGAGTAGTTTAAAACTGATTTAAATTCCAATTAAGGTTCCATTCCATGAAATTTTATTCTTTTTAAGCAATACATAGGAAATTGTCAACATTAATTGTACAAGTTTTATTTACATACTGTAATAATTACTCTTCTCACAACTCTTCATAAATGATTTCATTAAAATATTATAATACAGTAAATATTTTCACATATTCGTATAAAACTGAAACACAAGTTTCATCCAAATATGAGATAAGTAGTGTATCTGCCAATATGTGTGCATGTACCATGCGTAAGGACGTAAAGTGAATTCTTTCATCAATTCAAAAATTTGAGATAATTTTAGTATAAAATTTCCCAGCGGGTAAAAATATAAATATTTTTTCTATACCAAATTTCAATCGGGTGTGCTAGCAGAGTTTAAAAGTACTTACAGTACATAATTATTTTGAAAAATAATAAAACTAAATCTAGGCGGAGTAAACCACATGCACTGTTATATATCAATTTATCATGAATCATTCAATTAATCCATTAATGTCCTAATGGTCTCATTAAAGATTTAGACTGTTTCATATAGGTTAACATCTTCATGGTCACATTTATCTGATTACAAGTCAGACCTGAACATAAGCACAAAACATTTTAATGAATACCACCCCACCCACTGACCAAAATAGGTATGTTCCAATGTCATAACAGTTTGAAACATAGGGATAGACCAGTCTATTTCTTTTGAGTGAGTTTACATGAAAATGTTCTGTGCTTATTTTCAGATTTCAATGTATTATTTAAAGAGGATCATATACTGTATCTACTGTGAACCGAGGTTAATTTGAACACAAATGTTTTTAAAACAGTTGCAACCAAAGGTATTTTTATATATTTTAACATTATATTTTGAGGGTGTAAGATATTTATTTATACATGTAGGCCCACCAAGTATTTTCTGTAGATCTTCAATTATTTTCAGTTCAGACATTTTATACCATTTGCACATTGAAACAGTCCTCATTCTATGATACTGTAAATTTTATGGTTCAACTTCTCAGTTCTGTTCATACATATATACCGGATGATATATAGGTTTACAGGTGACTTTAAACCAAACTGGGTAGTTCGAATGGACAGAACAAATAAAGTATTTTTCACTGGGCAACTTTGAACACCACATCAGCACTAAAAAAAAACAAAAAAAAACAGTATGAAGAACCTTATAAAATATTATGGCTGATGTTGGTCCATGCTTCCTCTAACCCTTCAGCCGGACGGATGATATCGGACAGATCGTCTGACTGTGGTTAGAGATTTATCGACTCCAAAAATCGACTATCGACTCCGGATTTGACAGGACACCACAAGGTTGTGTAATATGTACCTCCTGTCTTGGTAACACTTACCTAACATATATTCATTAATAAATTACTTCTCTTCATGGTCAGCCCAATTTGGACAAAACCAGTTTAATTCTAATCATGTTACCAGCGATTTTATTTCTGTTTTGCTACTGAAACCACAACTGACCCCATTTAATGTTCTGAGTGGCATTTCATTGACCTGGTCAAGTTCAGGTAATTATGATGCAAACAATGAAAGCACACATGCATGTATTGCATCTTAAAAGAAAGCTTTGTGTGTGACCGGGATATATCAGTGATGTACATTACAATCAATCACAGGAGAAAAACAGGTCAATTATTTTGAAAAATGAAACAAAATCTCTCCTAACAGAATTAGAATGGAAATTTTTTTTGTCAAATTTGTCAAAATTGAAAGGAACTCACTCATTAACGATTATATGTGACATTATGTGTTTTAGAATAGCCAAATGATTTTGTTGTAATGATTTTGTGGTTATATTAAATCCAATTTTTCGAGGCGATAAAATCTATAAATCTAAGCGATAAAACTCCAGCCAGACAATCTGTCAGATATTATCTATCATCAGGTTGAGCGGTTAGAGTAATGTGTTTGCCCCAGTCTTGATACATGTAGTCTGTGAATTGTTGCCTCAAACACAGTATGAAAGCAACTGAAGTGGAAGACAGTGTTCAAACTAACAAATGTTCAAAGTAACCTCAGCTCAGGCTACATTGGTGTACATACTTGTATGCATATATTGAGGCAATACAAATTTTAACAACTCATTCAAAACAACAGGTTTTCAACCATGCTCAACATCAAACAGCAGCTTTTGAAATGACTAGACTATAGCGCAACTAAACAGGACATTCCTAATCTAAACAATTTTACAAGTGCTTTCACGACTTCAGTTAGTAATCAATAAAATCTGACATCCTATGTACAGAAGAAAAAGATATACAACATATATTCAGTAGAAGTGATTTAGACCAGTCCTTCCAAATAATGCCACAGTGCAGGTAGTTGGAATTTGAAAAGAGGATAGACTTTTCAAGGTACTAATTTTTGCATTTTTAAGGACAGACTTATCAATTCGATAAACATCATTTTCCACCGTAAGACACCAAATTCCCCTGTTGGTGTGTACAGTATCATGGTACCACAGAAGTTACTATGGTTTCTCTGTTATGGTACCATAACTGTACCAGAGTTGACACTCTCCCACAGATGATCCACTTTGGTACATGTATACCTGTTGTTACAGAGAGAATACAGTCACTGATGTGCTCAATGTTTTCACAAAAAGGGTGTGTAATTTATTTTAAATCTAGTATCGAACTATATCTAGCTTGAGCGGACTGTAACTGTATTTTTACTGATCAAATGAATAGGCAAAAATGTCTTTGAGCTTATTATTGTCCTTAACTTGTATTGAGAAAAGCAGATTGAAAGCCTTGAATATCAGTGTTCTTTTCGAACTGGCATATGAACCACATCTGTTCTAGACTAGAGACCATTTGTTAATGAAAACATAACAAAAACTTAAACTTTGAAATATATCTGTACAATTTAACATGGTTCTCCAAGGTGCTAGATCCACACTTCATGTAAGGACCAATGCTCCTGTATGTATTCTAGGTCCATACTTCATGTAAGGATCAATGCTCCAGTATATATTCTAGGTCCATACTTCAGGTAAGGATCAATGCTTCTGTATTTATTCTAGGTCCATATTTCATGAAAGATTCAATGCTCCTGTATGTATTCTAGGTCCATACTTAATTTAAGGATCAATGCTCCTGAATACTTCATGTAAGGATCAATGCTCTAGGTCCACACTTTATGTAAGGACCAGTGGTGCTCTATGTATTCTAGGCCCACACTTTAAGTAAGGATCAATGCTCCTGTATGTGTTGTAAGTTCACACGTCATGTAAGGATCAATGCTCCTGTATGTATTCTAGGTCCATATTTCATGTAAGGATCAATGCTCCTGTATGTATTCTAGGTCCATATTTCATGTAAGGATCAATGCTGCTGTATTTATTCTAGGTTTACACTTCATGTAAGGATCAATGCTGCTGTATTTATTCTAGGTTTACACTTCATGTAAGGATCACTGCTCCTGTATGTATTCTAGGTCCACACTTCATGTAAGGATTAATGCTCCTCTATGTATTATCCTAGGTCCATACTTCATGTAAGGACCAATGCTCCTGTATGTATTATCCTAGGCCCATACTTCATGTAAGGATCAATGCTGCTGTATTTATTCTAGGTCTATTCTAGGATCAATGCTCTAGGTCCACACTTCATGTAAGGATCAATGGTAGTCTATGTATTCTAGGTTTACACTTCATGTAAGGATCAATGCTGCTGTATTTATTCTAAGTTTACACTTCATGTAAGGATCACCGCTCCTGTATGTATTCTAGGTCCATATTTCATGTAAGGATCAATGCTCCTGTATGTATTATCCTAGGTCCATACTTCATGTAAGGATCAATGCTGCTGTATTTATTCTAGGTTTACACATCATGTAAGGATCACTGCTCCTGTATGTATTCTAGGTCCATATTTCATGTAAGGATCAATGCTCCTGTATGTATTATCCTAGGTCCATACTTCATGTAAGGATCAATGCTGCTGTATTTATTCTAGGTTTACACTTCATGTAAGGATCACTGCTCCTGTATGTATTCTAGGTCCACACTTCATGTAAGGATCACTGCTCCTGCATGTATTCTAGGTCCACACTTCATGTAAGGATCACTGCTCCTGGTATGTATTCTAGGTTTACACTTCATGCAAGATCACTGCTCCTGTATGTATTCTAGGTCCACACTTCATGTAAGGATCACTGCTTCTGTATGTATTCTAGGTTCACACTTCATGTAAGGATTACTGCTCCTGTATGTATTCTAGGTCCACACTACATGTAAGGATCAGTGCTCCTGAAAGTATTATCCTAGGTTCATACTTCATGTAAGGATCAATGCTCCTGTATGTATTATCCTAGGTCCATACTTCATGTAAGGATCAATGCTGCTGTATTTATTCTAGGTCCATACTCATGTACGGTTTAATGCTTCTCTATGTATTCTAGGTCCACACTTCATGTAAGGATCAATGCTGCTGTATTTATTCTAGGTCTATTCTAGGATCAATGCTCTAGGTCCACACTTCATGTAAGGATCAATGCTGCTGTATTTATTCTAGGTTTACACTTCATACAAGGATCAATGCTGCTGTATTTATTCTAGGTTTACACTTCAAGTCAGGATCACTGCTCCTGTATGTATTCTAGGTCCACACTTCATGTAAGGATCACTGCTCCTGTATGTATTCTAGGTCCACACTTCATGTAAGGATCAATGCTGCTGTATTTATTCTAGGTCTATTCTAGGATCAATGCTCTAGGTCCACACTTCATGTAAGGATCAATGCTGCTGTATTTATTCTAGGTTTACACTTCATACAAGGATCAATGCTGCTGTATTTATTCTAGGTTTACACTTCATGTAAGGATCACTGCTCCTGTATGTATTCTAGGTCCATATTTCATGTAAGGATCAATGCTCCTGTATGTATTATCCTAGGTCCATACTTCATGTAAGGATCAATGCTGCTGTATTTATTCTAGGTTTACACTTCAAGTAAGGATCACTGCTCCTGTATGTATTCTAGGTCCACACTTCATGTAAGGATCACTGCTCCTGTATGTATTCTAGGTCCACACTTCATGTAAGGATCAATGCTCCTGTATGTATTCTAGGTCCACACTTCATGTCAGGATCACTGCTCCTGTATGTATTCCAGGTCCACACTTCATGCAAGGATCACTGCTTCTGTATGTATTCTAGGTCCACACTTCATGTAAGGATCACTGCTCCTGTATGTATTCTAGGTCCACACTACATGTAAGGATCAATGCTCCTGAATGTATTATCCTAGGTCCATACTTCATGTAAGGATCAATGCTCCTGTATGTATTATCCTAGGTCCATACTTCATGTAAGGATGAATGCTGCTGTATTTATTCTAGGTCCATACTCATGTAAGGTTTAATGCTTCTCTATGTATTATAGGTCCACACTTCATGTAAGGAACAATGCTCATGTAATTTATTCTAGGTCCATACATGTAAATCAAGGTTCATAGTTCAAGTAGGGATTAAGTGACACACCTACAATAGCCTACTTGTGATAAAATAGCTGCAGTTGCTTATAGTGAGTTATCTCCCTTTCAAATCTGGGGTATTATTTGCTGAACACAAAGCAGCATCGCAAAAATGCTAACAGTTATAGTGTGTGACAAGGGTGAGTGAATGAATAGAATTTAACGTCACTTTCAACAAGTGAGTGAGTGAATAGAATTTAACGTCGCTTTCAACAATATTTCAGCTATATCACGACGAACCAACTAAGCACCACCCAGCTCAGTTGTGTTCCTGCTACTTTAAAGAAGAAATCTTTGAAGCAGCATGGAACCAGACACCCTCCATCCACCCTATAAAAACACTGAGGACAGCGCACAAGACAGACAGGATGCTTACATGGTGCAATAAAGACAAGTAATATTACAGTGCGAAACATCACATTATCAAGTTCCTGTTGCTTCTCAGCAAAATGCACTGAAGCAACAGGAACGGAAGTGAAGACTATACTTGTCTTCATTAGCGATATTATTTCTATACTTTATCGGAGCAGTAATGAATAGTGTCTGTAATCAGTTATTTCCCTTATATTTGCAACATGTCTGTGAAGGTCAAATTATCACACTTAATACATCAAGAAAGAAATCTAAATGAATTGCAATTATACAATATACTTTTTAGTCATGTCTTCAGTAGGCAACCATATAAAAGAAAATGTTTTTGTTCGCAAAATGCCTGTAACGGGACGGATAGGTCGACACACACTGATTATATGTACAGTTCACCAGAACAGTTACCACTAGGTCTGTACAAGTACATTTATGTAAGTTGTGAGGAGATTGGTGATAGCAGTATTCAATACAAGGTTACCGTTCTTGGTTGAGTCTACTACTCTATACTTTCACACTGGACAGTACACTCTGCACCAATACAACCAGTTTGTGTAGGGTAGAACATGTTTATCGCTGAGATTAGTAGTATCTGGATCATTTTGCACATTGGTCACTTCTCTCTGTCTCTCTTACCAGTACCACCACTCTTCAACCAGTTACAAACGGAAAATTATCAGGACCAATCACATTCAAATGTGCGACATTTTTTGGGGGTATTCTGTCTGAATTGAGATTCTTGATGTGGCGAGCAGTATATATGTGTATAACATATCACATGTACATGTAGGTGCAGAATTCAAGAATGTCATTAAATTCTGAAACATACGTTTCAGCGATCGAGTGTGTTCCAATAGGGGATAGGTGGCAGCACTTGCTCTCTTGCGCTTCATCACATATTTTCCAATTTCTCTACAAGTGAAAAAATGTGTGTCCACTGTCACCCACAAAATCAGATCAGCATGTTTCCGAATTTGAGATGGTTGTCAAATTCAGTATTCAGTTTCCGAATTTGACAACTGTTCCAGAATTCCACTTATTTCAATCTTCTGAACTGTCCTGAAACTGATACAGTACATCTGAGCAATACACATGGAACAAACTGGTCCTCTGTGTGTTAGAGTGTACTATTGGTTGAGTATTTTAGACAGTGAACTCTGCCAACAGAGGTGGTCATTTATCTTTGAATTTAAATGGATTCATTATAAACGTTTGTTTGCTGTGTGCACTTCACATTCATGAGAAAACATTTAAACATTAAAACTTTGGAAAAAAACTGTCATGAATATACAGTAACACAAAATGCCAATGAGGAAATTCCATTTCATACCTCTAAGACTGCAGTCATTCTAACAGGGATGGAGATGCAGGTATGAGGAGGTCAGATGGGATGAAAGTCATACATGTACCAAAATCTTGGAACAGGTCAGTCCAAGTTCAATCAGAGGGGACAAAGGGTGGGTTGGGTTGAATGATATTCTCTCAGTGTTGCAATACAACATCAGCAAAAATACAACAATGAAAATTGTAAAACGAAACATGCAGATTCAACACGGGAGCACATCAAGGCAACACTTCTGTAGGTTGAGAGAACCCACTCTCTAAAATGGAGGTAAAAAAGGTTGTTTTTGCTTACTAGCTTTTGGTTTATTCATGAGAACACTCAAAATCTTTGGGTGACTTAGCTTGTATAACAGTGATTTTACAATAAAAGTGTGCATAGTCTAGTTTTTAATAGAGAACAAAACATGCGATCTATTATTATGCAAATTAGATAGACAACAATTGTTTTTTTATTTAAATACCATCCAATGCCCCTGTTCACTTATATGGCAGATGTTTCTTAGTTCTATAGATATTCTTGACTTTATTGGACAAAAATGACCTTTTTTGTCTCTTTTTAGAGAGGTGGTTCTCTCTACCTTTTTAGACTCCATTTCAAACTACCAAATCAGCTAACCCAAGTGTCAAATGGTGTAGAGAAAAAATCTCGAAAAGCCTGGTTAGAACTAGAAAACTGATTGACAAATCCGGAAAAATACAGATGAGAATGTAATATTGCAATTTTCAGTAACTTCAGACAAGTACTGTTTTACATTTCTTGTCAGGTTCAGTAATTTTCTAACATGTATTAAAGTTGATTGTTGATTCACCTGACCAAAGTCGGTAGAAATCATGTTTTATAAGCACAGACTTTGTGAACTGCAATGTTTTACTCACAATTATACTGTGATGTAGGAAAATATTTTCCTGCATTAAAATGAGGGTCTCATTTACTTTGTGTCCGTCTTGTTAGATTTAGTAACATTTAGTCTGAACAGTATATTTCCCTAATAAATTGAATTTATTTCAGTGGCAATTAAATATAGGGGAAATTTGTTTATTCACTTCAGTACCTTTCGTGTTTAGGGGTCCCTTTTGGGGGGGGGGTGCCCTTTATTTTGTGTCTGTCTTCTTCATAGATTTAGTTACATTTAGTCTCATCTGCATATTTCATTAACAAATTGAATTTATTTCAGTGGCAATTAAATATATGTGAAATTTGTTTATTCATTATCATACCTGACATGTTAACTGACCGTTTAAGAAAATCTCTTATTACACCGAATTTTTCAACTCAACTCCCAGATGAATGAACTACAAAACTACAGGTGTCAAACTTGCATGCTGAGAAGGTAAACTACAAGAACAAATTTCTCGCACAACCTGAAAGATGAATTGATGGATGAAATGATTGTTATAGAAATGCCCTCCTCTCTCTCTCCATTCACAGAGCCATCAATATCAGCGATGTTAAAATGAACGTGACAATGTCTTTCTTCTGTTTTTGTTTGAATTTAACTGCTTGGACATATAAAAGGGGCAGGTATATTGTATATGTTTGATATCCTGATTGACTGAGTATGCTGTATACTCCACTGAATAATACACTCTGCATCCAAATGACCATTTTGTGTAATCGACGTGGACTGCTAAGATTATTAGTGTCTGCAGAGCATGGCCAGTCTCATAATAGCCAGGAATTGAAATCAGGGTGCCGAAATTCCAAAAAAAAATTAGATTTTCCTGACAACAGGTTGTCTACTTCCTGTCTGTTCCACGTAAAATCTGCTGAATTTAGGGTGCCAAAACTCAAAACAGGTTGCCAAAAAGACACCCCGCTGGCTAATACCTGGCCAGTCCATTTGACATGACTGATGATTTCTCAGATAAGCTCCAGGACTTTGCTTTTCACAGAAATCAGATTCTGTAAATTTTCAACAGACTGTTAGAGAAATGGTGAGTTTGGGAGTCCTGTGGCATGTGAATGTGGGAATCCAGCAGGATTCTTTCAACATCGGACATGTGGTGTGTCTGACTTGAATCTGGATCCCACTTTTAACCTAGCAGTCAGTCATTGTCAGTATATATGAGTGCAGAGTGAACTATTGTGGTAGAACAATACATTGAGCTTAACTCAGCCATGCAGGGGGTATACATCTTAGAACGCAAGACAAAACAACATACTTCGAAATATACATATTCAAACCTTTTTCAAAGAATATTTCACAAGTACATGTGACAATAAAAATATATATTAAATTAAAATAAACAAGGAATGCTGAACTAAAAATATAAGCAATCGCTGTAGGAAACCATCATGAACACAATAGAGTGGGACATTTGAGAAAAATAGAGTTTGTGTAGATTCCATACAACAGGTAGAGAGCAAAACAAATGTGGATTTGGACTGAAGATTTAGTAAGGGAAATTCTTCTAAGCCATAAATAAACCATTCAAGGCTTCTGGAATATCATGTATATCAATTTAAAATTTATTTACAGCCAAACAGCTCAAGATCAACTTTGACAAACATTAAAAGTAAAAGGCAAAAATAAAAGTAAAAGGTAAAATTAAAATAGATTCTTTGTCAGAATTTGTGGTTTTCAAGGGCATGGCTTGTGCCCTGTTTGTCTCTTAAATTTGTGTCTTAAATTACACAATAAAGTTTTATATACACTACAGAGCATCATGGGATATGTTCCACTTTTTAAATTTGAAAATTTCCAAGGAGAAATCCTGCATTTCTATTGGCCTGTGAGAAAATTGGAAGGGAATCCAGCCAATTGTGAATACAGTTTCTGTAGAGGGTCATGAGGGTAGGATGATGAGATCATTAGCCAGTGTGAATTATATATTAGAGTAACATGTGACCTATGCTACAAGTAAGTTATTATTTCATATAAAGAGGTTTGCTCTAAAAAATGTTGCATAATGAATGTATTACATGTATGAATGAGCTATGAAATGATGGAAATATATGCCAACTGTAAGTGCCCAAGTTAGGAAAATCTCACGAGCTAGAAGCATCTATTATGAATGATTTAGTTTGTGGTTTAGAGTGATCCCCGCACCTGAAAATGTCAGTACCAAATCAACAACAACAATAGCCTGTAGCACACTACACTGCAGAACTACGCCAACCATGTCAACCATGAACAAGCAGAATGTCAATATGACTGAACAGGGTTATTTCAATGTCAACAACGCAAACAGCTGGCTCAAAAACTGGGAGCACCATGCAGGATCACTAGTACTGAGGGTGACACTGAGAGACTGAGGGAGCTAGGAGAGGTCATACCCATACGCCCTTTGGGGGGTACACCAGCTCCGACGAGTATTCCAGATCTACGGGATGAGACTCAGTTTCCTGCATAGACTGGAAAAGAAAAATGAAAAATCTGTTAAAATCGCTGTACTGAATGCTGCTCAAGAAACAAAAGTCTATCTTCATATTAGGGTGTGCTCATAATAGTCAGCATATCCGTAACTAAGGGTTTGGATGTGTTTTGCAGCTATTAATAAGTGCTGACAAGAAATGCACCATATTGACCATAAAAGGTGAAGATGGCAAAGACACAATCCCAAAATGGCTAGCAAAAAGGCATAAAAGGTACCAGTATACCCAATTGGGGAAGAATCCTACAAAGATATCCAATAGTTTAATAGCTCAGAACTAAACTCTAACGAGACAGATGAACTGATACACGCAGTCACAGACGGGACTCATTTCAGAGGTCAGGATATGAATAGGGAGATACAGAGTTGTCTCACCTTCCTGTCCGCACACTTGCTCAATGTCCGCAAAACTTTCCGTATCACCTCTATCCAACTGTTCATCTCATCAGGTGTGTCCGTCTACAAAACACAAACATTATGGTATAGGTCACCCGATATATCTAATAAAATAATCCTAAAATGATATTTTGACCAGCTATGACGTCTGAATAAGTGTTGTTCCAACTTTAACAATTTACCGTGATATCACTAATATCCACCATCGATCTGCTTGGCATGCTTGGTGCAACTCTACAGCAGTACAGAAGCTAGATTTGTTTATTCTTCAAATCAGCAGTGGTTTTCTCATTCTGGTCAGGCTAACTGCAGGATATTCAGATATGCACAAGCCAAAACCCACTCCATGTGATAACAGCATGCACTTCCTGCATCGCTTATGACCAGACCCTATTCTGCAGAATAAACTAGAGCATAGTCTGAGGGATGCACACATTTGATCAAAATGATCAGTAAGGCTGCTTACAAGATACCCCCCGTAAGGGCATAGATACATGGGGGTGGTTAACGTTTCACGAGTAAGCTGAATGGGATTGTGGCAGTGGAAATCATCAGTAAGCATGCTTACAAGATACCCCCCGATGCACATTTGATAGGAATTGACGAGTATTTGTAGAGGAATATAAGTATACATGATATGAGTGGCGGCACAGTATGTAACTAGTTGACAATGAGACCTCGCTCGGTTGGAGTGCGGTTAACGGATTGTCTATGCATGTGTCGTGACGATACTCAGATGTTCAGAAAATTGATGTTAATATTGATTGTTGAGAATGGGGTTATGCAGGCATATTGTGTTTTACCTAACTGTTGTTACCACTAGAACCGTGTAGACTTGAAATGGGCTGTTGCAACAGATAGGCAAATTACTGTCATCTGGATAACCATATTGAAGAGGAAAAGGAAGTAAATGGGAAGTGAAATATTAAACTTACTACCTGTAGACGCATATGCAACATCCTGAGCTAGGTCTCATGGTATGGCAGCTACATACAAAATTTGAGAAGAATCTAATCAGCCGTTGTCAAGTTATGCTCCAGAAATGGAATGTTATGGACCAACTGAGAAAATTCTGCCCATAGGTGGCGCCACCTGTAGACGCACATGCGCCAAACGCAATCCCAAGCAAGGTCTCATGGTAAGGTAGCTACATACCAAATCTGAGAGGAATCCAATTAGCTGTTGTCAAGTTATGCTCCAGAAGCGAAATGTTACGGACCGACAAGAAAAAGTTTTGACCCTAGGTGGCGCCACCTGTAGATGCACATGCGCCAAACGCAATCCCAAGCGAGGTCTCATGGTAAGGTAGCTACATACCAAATTTGAGAGGAATCCAAGTAGCGGCTGTCAAGTTATGCTCCGGAAACGAAATGTTACGAACTGACTTGAGAAACTTTTGACCCTAGGTGGCGCCACCTGTAGACGCACATGCGCCAAACGCAATCCCAAGCGAGGTCTCATGGTATGGCAGCTGCATACCAAATTTGAAAGGAATCCAAGTAGCGGTTGTCAAGTTATGCTCCGGAAACGAAATGTTACGGACTGACATGAGAAACTTTTTACCATAGGTGGCGCCACCTGTAGACGCACATGCGCCAAACGCAATCCCAAGCGAGGTCTCATGGTAAGGTAGCTACATACCAAATTTGAGAGGAATCCAAGTAGCGGTTGTCAAATTATGCTCCGGAAACGAAATGTTACGGAATGACCCTAGGTGGCGCCACCTGTAGACGCACATGCGCCAAACGCAATCCCAAGCAAGGTCTCATGGTATGGTAGCTGCATACCAAATTTGAGAGGAATCCAACTGGCGGTTGTCAAGTTATGCTCCGGAAACGAAATGTTACGAACTGACTTGAGAAACTTTTGACCCTAGGTGGCGCCACCTGTAGACGCACATGCGCCAAACGCAATCCCAAGCGAGGTCTCATGGTATGGCAGCTGCATACCAAATTTGAAAGGAATCCAAGTAGCGGTTGTCAAGTTATGCTCCGGAAACGAAATGTTACGGACTGACATGAGAAACTTTTGACCATAGGTGGCGCCACCTGTAGACGCACATGCGCCAAACGCAATCCCAAGCGAGGTGCCATGGTAAGGTAGCTACATACCAAATTTGAGAGGAATCCAAGTAGCGGTTGTCAAGTTATGCTCCGGAAACGAAATGTTACGGAATGACCCTAGGTGGCGCCACCTGTAGACGCACATGCGCCAAACGCAATCCCAAGCAAGGTCTCATGGTATGGTAGCTGCATACCAAATCTGAGAGGAATCCAACTGGCGGTTGTCAAGTTATGCTCCGGAAACGAAATGTTACGAACTGACTTGAGAAACTTTTGACCCTAGGTGGCGCCACCTGTAGACGCACATGCGCCAAACGCAATCCCAAGCGAGGTCTCATGGTATGGCAGCTGCATACCAAATTTGAACGGAATCCAAGTAGCGGTTGTCAAGTTATGCTCCGGAAACGGAATGTTACGGACTGACATGAGAAACTTTTGACCATAGGTGGCGCCACCTGTAGACGTACATGCGCCAAACGCAATCCCAAGCGAGGTCTCATGGTAAGGTAGCTACATACCAAATTTGAGAGGAATCCAAGTAGCGGTTGTCAAGTTATGCTCCGGAAACGAAATGTTACGGAATGACCCTAGGTGGCGCCACCTGTAGACGCACATGCGCCAAACGCAATCCCAAGCGAGGTCTCGTGGTATGGTAGCTGCATACCAAATTTGAGAGGAATCCAACTGGCGGTTGTCAAGTTATGCTCCGGAAACGAAATGTTACGGACGGACGGACGGACGGTACGACGGACGGACGGACGGACGGACGGACAAGCTGAAACCAGTATACGCCCCCTACACTACGTGTCGGGGGGTATAACAAGTTTGTTCAAGTTTATTATTCAGCATTTTCTCTCAATATGAAGATATTGTTTTTGCAAAATGCTAGCAAATACCTGAATATAATAGATCCTCTTAGCTGTAACAATCTCATACAAATTGTCTCGAGTTGTGTGGACTCTGTAAAACATAAAACAAATCCTTTGAGAATTTCTGTCCCCTTTTGGAATTTATACAGCAACATTCAGATAAAAAAAAGGGGCCTGCATATTTCGTTGTGAGTATTAAACAATGCCACAAAATGATATAGAGGAACAGCAACACTTGAACAAAAATTAAGACAAAATCAGCTCTTAATTTTGCATGACCAAATTTGGGTGCCAATGACACTCAGACCTCTTCCATTTCAGGTAAGCGGTCAAAAGGAAGAAGCCAGAGTTATGTCAGTGACTCATTGCCTATGCAATATATATTCATTACTGGACAGAATAAATTAAGCAAGAATATTAATTTTCGCATGTGGTTATAATAATGGCACTGAGATTTTCAAAGAGTACCTTAGATAGGTAAACTATATTTTTTACAATCCTTGATGCTTTGGTGATTCATATAAATAAAATCTGATGATTGAAACCATACTTGAACTTGTTTGTTGTTTTTTTCTAGTCGGGAGAAAAAAGAAAGAAAAAAACACACACAATTAACATATGCCGCTCACAGCGGCTTGTGACGCCATGTTTGGAAAACCCTTTCATTTGTCACATTTAATGAGGTTATCTATACATTTTTACAATCCTTGATGCTTTGGTGATTCGTATAAATAAAAACTGATGATGGAAATCATTCTTTAACTTGTTTGCTGTCTAGTCAGGAGACAAAAAAACACAACATATGCCGCTCACAGGGACTTGTGACGCCATGTTTGGAAAGACCCTTTCATTTGTCACATGTCTTGAGGTTATTTGAGGATTCCCAATGTCATAAAGTCTGAAAGGAGGCTACAAAGATTGCTAACCGTGATACAGGTATAACGCAAGCGTTAATTGGTCAATTTTGAGCTACCGGGCCGAAACAACCAATCACAGGTGTGTTTACATAAGGCTGGCGAGAAGCCGATGACATCCGCTTTCCGGTGGGAATTCAAGAAACAGGAGAAGCTCACAGCGGCTTGTCGTAGTGAATGAGTTAAATCAAGTCATACCCCAAAAACAATGTATTATTCTTCCAACACTATTTCATCAGCAAACAGCCTCTTGTAAGTGGTTGAGTGAATATGATTTACTGTCGTTTCAGTAATATTTCAGTCATATCACGATGTTTGGGTCCTATTTCTTCTCACACCCAGGACACCTATAACATCATATTACAGACCAATTCAAGGATCTTTCCTTGGTCAAGGGAGATAACTTTGCTACAAATCCAAAACAGTGCCTGCACAGGTGTCGGAATGATGAATGCATCAAAATGGTGAACATTCCATTCTGAAATAAGCATATCTTGTGGAACTGTTCTAAATTCCTTCATTGGAATCTTGGGAAGGACACACATGCATTCTGGAATAGCAGAACTGGAGTTGCAGAACTAGAGTTACATTCATACATTTACAGACTAACACATAAAAGTACATGTAATCACTTAACATTTCTGACCTGTTGTTGGGGCAGTAAAAGGCTTAGACGTTGAAAATAGTGATTTGGCTTGGAAGCATAACATTCAATACCCGGCATTGGAAGCAATGCGAATTACCAAATTACCAGTTACCAAATTTGTCCTGAAAGAAAACAAATTCGCTTCGCCCCCTACAGGTGAATCGGCAAGAAAAACAACCCCAAGCAAAATCTTGAGGCAAGGTACCTAAATCCCAAATTTGAAAAGAATAGTTTCTTGTTTTCAGAAGTTACTGCTCGCTAACGAAGTCGGATGGATGCATGGACAGACATATCCCAATACTATAGTCCGCCTCTAGCGCTTTGGGCATCGGGGGACAAATACCAGCTTTCTTTTTTAGTATTTGAATTGACCAGTCAAGGATTTTACAACTGGAACATATCCTCGATGTACTAGAATTACTATAAAACTTCTTTGTTTCTATTAACTGTTTTGTATTTCCACAACTCGACATAACTGCATTTGTCGTGATATGAGTGCGAGACACTAAACTTACCCTTTTGATTCTCGAACATCCAGTATATCCTGTTTATGAATAGACTTAATTGGAGTTTTATCCTGTTGAGGAAAAAAATAGGTAAATTAAGATATCACATCAACATAATATATATAGTAAATCCTCTAATAATTCAATCACATAAATTGAGATTTCCCACCAAGGAATCAGGGGGTGATCAAATCCATTAGAAGAGGAAGTTGACAAAATGGTCCAAAATCACAAAGTTGATCCATTATTTCTTCATTATTTTAAAAATTTTGGAGGGTGATCAAATTCATTAGCACAACTCATCGCATTTTGTCCACAAAAGTGGGTGTGACTGAATTATATTGGGGAGTGAATTATCAGGGGTTGATCATACTTTAAAAATAAATATAATATACAAGCGTGCACCTATGTGTCTCACATGCAGAAGAAATTTGATCGAACGTCCAGCTTGGAACCAGGTAGATTTATGGCCTATCGGTACAATAAATTTTCCTTTCATTTCAAAATTAACATAATGCTGTGTTCGTGAAAGTACTGTATATCAAAGTCAATTTCAAATTGTTAGGACCAGGATACCTGTGCTGAGTTGTCCATTCAAATAAACAGTATTTACTCACCTGGTCAGAGCTATAATATGAAATGCCACCATGGTCTAAAACAAAAAATCTCCTCTTCCAATTCTTCCGCTGAAATATTACCAGACGGTAGAATACAATGATACAGTATTCCAGGTGATAACACTTCAATGTAGTTCAATTATACTAGAATAGATACACATTATTTCCCCCAAATCTTTCATGTAGGAAACCATATATTAGTACACATAATGTGAATTTGTCGAATAACCCCCATCCTTGGACCAAGCAGTGAATGAATCAAATACCTTCTCTCCACATTTTCAACTGGGAAGACCTACATGTTTACGATCTAAGACACAGGAAGAAAATGGTCAGCAAAAAGCCTGCTCTGTCCAATTCATTTAAGTATGATAGATCACACAGAAATGGAAGATGGGAGGAAAGTAAAGGGGACAACTCACCACAGCACCTTGTTTAACACAGTAGCCAGATTTGAGGCTGGGGATGGACTTGGCACTGACACTACCGGACATACTACCCTCTTCTCTATCACTGGTGTCACTATCTTCACTCTATAATGATAATCAGGGTTCACCAATACAGGAATAACTTCGTGAATGTAGCAAAGTCCAATGTCAATTCTCAGTTCACAACAATATTCAGTACTGTGAGGGTAATTACTATCTTCACTCCATGAATTGAACAGGTTCATGTATGTAATATATTAAGGTAGTCCGCTGGTGATACTGGGCTTTGGCGGCTATTTTCCATGTACTTGACGGTTTTTCCCAGTAGGTTATCTCCCTTTCCTATGTTAAGTGATAGGGATTTCCTTTAGCCGACAATTTCCTCCAGCAACATTCATCCAATTTGATAAATTTTGATAGGCATTGTGATTATCTTCAAACAGTTAGAATATAAGAAAAGGTTAAATAACATTAATATTATTTTTTCATGAATATGCTTCAAACTCAGGGCTATTCTCTATGTTTTCTGGGTTATCAATGTAGCATGGGTCAACCCATTTAACAATGTCTACAGCTGAGAAAATGCACACAAACCTGTATTTTTTCTTAAACAAATTTACACTATTCAATATACTGTGCCATCAATCTTATCATACTGGAGAGTTATGAGCCTGACTGGCAGACTTTCTTATAGCCAACCAAAATGCTTGATAGAGCCGAAATTGGCTTCAATATAAGCCCGCAAAACTATTTGACCTCGATTTTGATAAGTGACAAATATCCACTAACATTATTCTGACTTTTAACGATTTCCTGATTTTGGGGTCACAGTGATCTTGACCGTTATATGTTTTAATGATTTCCAGTTTTTTAAGCCTGTGACCATTGACATCGTCTCCTCCAAGGGTGTCCATTCACCAAAAATTGTAACTGTAGATAGAAAACTGTCAGAGATATAGACCGGATACGAAGGTATAGACAGACGGACGGAACTTACATCTCGATATAAATCTGCCTTTTGGCTGGGCATATAGAATTTCTTTACCATTCAAGTGTTTAACTTAACAGAGGTAAATATTTCATGATCCAGTTACTGGAAGGGTTAATCTTCCCAGTCAGACTTATATTTTTTAGAATGCAAGTCCATTTCTTATTACCATATTCCTTCTAATTTTTCAGGGCTTTAGAATAAACATGACCAAACAATAGATAAAATTGCAGGCAAGCACCTAAAAGGTGTGTGGGCCCCTCAGTCCGTTTTTTTTTCAGTCAAGTAGAATCAGGGCTGCATCAAGAGCCAATTTAGTTCCGGAAAACGTATGGGCGCCCAAAACTCAAATGTAACAAAAACGAAAGTGTTGTTGTTGTTCAATTTGAAAGGATTCCTGAAGGAAATACTCATAGAAAAAGCTTCTGGGAGCCTCAATATCGATCCGATTGCATAACTGGGTATTGAATTTCATGTTAATAAACATCTGTTTTGTGATTGATCACAGGCTCTTTGCGCCGAAATTTACTAAAAAAAATTGGACCCTCAATAATGAATTACGAAAAGAAACTGGGAGTTTGGGATCGGAACCTGCAAAAAAAATCCCTGGATACAGCCCTGCGGATACAGTTTCTGTACCGTATATAATAGACTTCGTTTTCACGTGAGTGGTGTTCTGGCATATTACAGCATGCAAGGTGCAGCTTTATCAGTGGCAATTTATGCATTGCACAAGTGTAGTAACAAGTTGATGGAAGACACAGGCCCACCCTTATCATTATTTGGGGGGTGGGGGGGCCAGGGTTTCATACACGTCGTGTTTTGACACCGGTATTCGGTGTCAAAACTCCCGTAAAAACTCAATTTTGCCACCAAAAAACTGAAGTCTGAGTGTTTTAGAAGGGAAAAACTGAAATTTTGGAAAAAAAACTGAAGTCTCCAAAGGCCAATACTTCGTAATTTCGTAATTTATAATCGAAAGATATTGCGGGCAAACAAGCAGGAAATGATTCATACCAAAATAAATAGGTCGGCATCTTCGGTCATTTCCGTGAGCTAATTATTTATGTCCGTTTCCCGAACTGTTATCGGGGTCATGCCGTCGGTAACCGTAAAACCTGTATTCATACTGAATGTATGTGGAGGTTTCCGAATGGCGCTGTGTGGCGAAAAAAAAAATTGCTGGGAAAGTTTGACATGTGGGAATGACAAGCCCCCAAAGACGTCTAACTCTCCTTGGAATGGACAGGTAAATATCTGACCATCGCTGAATAGTATTTATGATAAAGGAGACGATGTAATCTTCGCATAGGGCATTTGTTTTCACTCAAAGTTGAACGATCTTGTCGTGTTGTTGTTGTAAAGAAACTGGCATGTCGTTCGGATGTACGCATTGTACGATGTTGAAACTGAAACCAAAGTTTGATTGTACCGTAGTTAATAAAGTTTGAATGGATAATTCAAAGACAGCGAATTGATTTAGCCACAATACCAACCTCACTATATCGTTCTTTGATTTGGAGATACATAAAGAAGAGTTGAAATTTTTTTATACTGACAAAACTTTTTTGAGATGGTGCAAACATGGAGGTAAAATCGGATCCATGGTGCAAACATTGAAACAAACCAAAACAACTGAAGTTGATTTTTAAAATTAATAGACTAGGCACCCATTTTCTGGCATTGAATTTAACTGATCTGTCTATTATCCTGAAACAAGTGTCCCACATTAGGGCAGCACAGAAACATTTCAAAAGTCTGGTGTACTGCATTTACATGATTTAGGTCAAACGTTATGGGCAAATCCATTCTTTCAATAAGGGTAGTCAAGTCAAACTGTTTGGCACTAATTTGCAGCCTTCAATAACCAAACATGGTAAACTTATGTATCCGTCTAGAGTCTGCACGATCCTATCGAAAATGAGCCAGCTGCCTTCACACAATAGTTTACAAAATTGTGCGCCTTTTCAAACAGAAAATTCTCTAATTCATTTCATTTTTATGAGTTTATGGTCACCATGGACTAGCTGCAGTTATGACGATTGCTTGTCTTCAATCCTGTAATTTTTGTTTGCATTGTCTTTTCATCTCTCTTTTTTTAATTTCTCTTTTGAATCTAACCCTGGAGTTGTACTGGACTTTTAATTTTAGTCCGAATATTTGCCAAATTTCACATCAAATCTTTTGAAAAAAGTTGACATTCCCACACAAAAATTATAATGTAAAATGTTGAAAAGAAGTCTGGTCCAGATCCAAGTGGTTTTTAATTAGCGTAGCTGAAACGTTTCAAAACTTGCATACTTAAATTGGACATCATTTGCAAGCCAGGAACTGATACATCGTTTTTCATTCAAAATTACCAAGTTTGTAATTTTAAAAATTAATTTGAATTGCCTTGTCTTGTCTTGTTGACATCCACAATGTGACATAATGTGCTGAAAATAGATGGTATCTTAGACCTTGGTAAATTAAGAACATAAAACTGAATATGTTCAATGATCTGTTTGTTGCTTTATTTTCACAATTCAAATATATAGCGTATTGACAGGCTCCATTGATGGTCGTATGAAAATTTGTTATATACGTACATTACTTATGGCGGTTGCAAAATTAGAAATAAACTCAATAGAAGTCTGTCGGCCGGTGACAAAAACGTAAAAATACTCAATTCAGGTGAAAAAAATATTGAATTTTCAGTATCCGGTGGCAAAAATTTGGACTTCTATGAAACCCTGGGGGCATAAGCTCCAGGTATGCAAACTGGCTAAAAATAGGCTATCCTAATCACTCGTTTTAAATAATTTCCAAGGTACAGTAACATGTATGGTGACAAAAATTGAAGCATTATGTTGTACCAGTTAAATGTGTGGAACAAATATGGTTCATGCGAAAGTTATAGGTTAAATCATATGATGTAGAATAGAATGATTTAATAGCAAAATTGGAAGAAAAATGTTGTCCTTCATTTAAAGCGATCTGAAATTCAAACTAACAGGGGTTCGATACTGCAGGGATTCCCCTACCAGTTATTTCATATTACACTTCTGAAATAAAATATGGTATGTGCAAAAGCTTTCGGGTAAATCCATGTAGCAAAATTGAAGAAAAATGTTGTTCATTTAAGGCGACGCAAAATTCAAACCTAACAGGGGTTTGATACTACCGGTTATTTCCTCTTGTACTTCTGAAATAAAATAATGTCACCAACCTGTTAGTTATTACTATAAAGGAATAAATTGTTGGTGATTCAGCATGTGTGTGTGAAAAAACAATGTACACTGCATCTCATACATATCACATGAGACTGAGAAGCTGTCGATAGGAAAAAGTCCAAAACTTTAACATTTAGTGCCCCAGGGGTGGGGAAATCCTCCCAAGGGTAGTGCATAGGTTGAACAAGTGTAGCTTCATGTAAGCTCCCAGAATATATGGGTTCCATCCAATGATAATCTTGAATCTTGAATGGACCAGGCTTTCTTGTATCAGGGAACCTTCAAAAGTCACAATGAAACATCCAACCAAGAGTTCCCGATGGGCATAGATAACAGTGCACAAGCTGAGCCATCAATAAATAATAATAAAAAAATAATTAAAAATTATGAAATCATCATAGCCATGTGAAAATCTAATCATTTTCAACATTCGGGGAAACTCTCACCAAAGTTTGATCAGGCCCGACTTGATAGATCTGCAGGTATTCAGCGGACAAGAAAATGTTGACGGACGGACGGACGTACATACATGGCAACGACAAGACCCCACAGCCCTATGGGCTGAGAGGTAAAAACCGGACACGAATGGACAGACAAAAAGGGGCTGTTCACCTTTTCGTCGAGCATATGAAAAAGGATAACCCTCAAATGGAGTAAATAATAGTCAAATGTGGACTTCATTGAATCCACCAAGTCTGAAGTCGCCACTCGAACAAAACCCACATGTGTAGGAAGGAAGATAACTCACATCAACAGCTATTTTGCAGACGACCCCACCAGCGATTTCTGTTTTATAGCTGGCAGAAGTGTTCCCAAAGTGCCATTCTGTTGAGTCGGATTTGCCTTCGTTATTTGGGACCTGGAAGACATGATAAATATAACATGTTACACATAATCATTTCCTACAAGTAAGCAGTGGCAAGTCCATCTGACAGACTTTAAGGATTCTGGTATCTGTGTAAGAACTTGAAGTTTGGCCGTTCTATAAATTCAGCCCTTGTTAATTGTAACTTTTGATACTCATTTGAAAATTTGAACAATTTGAAATCAATATAAATTGTTGCAAAAACAATACTGAATGTTGAATTATGGTATCATTCAGCCCAGTCTCAGAAATCTCAGAAAAATTGGCTCCGATATATTACCGAAAACAAGATTGGCTTGAAATGGGAGACATATACAGTAATATATACTGACTGTTATTTTACTGGCATTGGTGATGGCCTCCATCCAATGCTGCAGATCCTTTTCACCATCAGCTTGCAGATAAAAGTTCTTCCCAGCCACGTTGATTGCTACAACAGAGATGTGGAATACATACATGATAAACAGTATTATAAGAATCACTGAGTGTCACAGAGCTGATATGTACACGTCTTATTCCAAGAACGAATATATATAGATATATTAGAAGTTATCATGGGAACAAACATCATCAGATGTCACTGTTAATCCAAGCCGGAGTTTTGTTTGGAGTGTTTTGTATTCGTCCTTCAGTATTCGGGCCGCTTCAACATTCCTACGGCTATATTGGAGAACGAAGGGAATAAACTCTTATTAGCAACTTTACCTGGGTCTATGTTCGGGTTGCCGTGTCTGAAGTGTTTTGATCCAAAAGGATTCACAAAGTGCGCGGTGATTGTCAGTTTCTTCCTGTGGTGGAAATGTTGGAATTCTTTCTATTGGCATAATTAGAAAATGGTGCCTTTAATTTGAGAAAAACAGACAAGATTTCAGAGCATTTCCTCTTTTTTGATATGGTACCATATATCATCAACATTCTGTTCTGATTTTTTTTCTTCATAATTTTGGTCCAGATCTAAACACCCATGTATATATTAGAATGTTAGATCCCATGATGGAGGATTGAGAGTGAGATTGCGAAAGGTAATTCCCACAAATAATAAGGCAGTTTTGCAAACAGTAATCCTTTTTAAAAGGATCTCTCCAGACCAGGGACGGCAGAACAGGTTCTCCCCCCCCCAACTATTTTCAGCAAAAAAAAAAAAACACGACTCAAAACAAAACAAAAAAAAGGCTGAGAAAGATCAAATTCATTCATAATCTATGTTCAGCTTTCGAACAAGAAAAAATCTGTGTTATTGACACAGTCAAAGCCTAATGAAGCTTTCCATTGAAATGATATATATTTAATATTTAAATTATTTATACTTCCGAACATCATCATTTGCTAGACGGCGAATACTTAATAAAAAATGTTGTAAGAAACAACAAAACAGGCAAAATGAATAGAGTTTACACAGGTGAAGATTTCTTGTTTTATTGCTCGGAAATACACTAGAACACATCTCCAGCCATCTACATGTAAGACCCCTGGATGCTCGCCTATTTGTACTGTGATAGTGGCACCTCCAATCATCAACGACTTCCGCTGTGCCTGCAGGCATCTTATCTGACATCAGATTTTCAAAAGCTAATTTTCCATATGAAGCGATACTTTTTCATGATTTTGCTTTCCCCAACCAATGATTCTAAATATTTGGAGATTTCTTATTTTTTTGTTTCCGAAGATTTAAAGCCTTTTAGGTATACTAGAACCTTAAGACCTGTATGTAACAAGTTGAGACAGGTTGGGTTTATGCATTTGTCAATAAAAATTAGATAATTTACAATTTTTGCATACATAATAATTGACTGATCCAAAAAGAGTTTTTACTCAAGGCCTGGGATAGATCACAAGATACGAATGGATTGAATCACAAGTTGAAGCTTTTACAATACTCACCAAAACAAAATTCCACCTTTGGTCGCAGTTTTTTCCCATCAGTAACCTGGAAGAAGAAAATGATACATGAGGTAATTTTTGATACTCGGTTAGACATTTTGTAACCGAATAGTCACAACTTTCTGAACAACCGGTTACCTGTTTCAGCACTAGCTCCTGCATTCAGTCATTTTGACATGTTTGACGGACACAAGAAATATCTATCTGTATATACAAGGGAGATGGAGAACGCATGCCCTATATATCTTATAGAATATGGAATAATCAAGTTAGTTGCTGAACAAATTTGAAAAGAGCACATGTCACAGCATCCATTTTAGCTGTCCAATCTGCATCATTTAGTAATGGACGATGCAAATTTCCTGAGAGTGATGCACGCTAAAGCTGCGCACCACATTTGAATTCCAATACAATCAGAGTGTATATTATCTGACAGTAGGAGGTATACGATCTTATACCATGAAAAGACATTAAAAAAAACGTGAAAAAAATCACCCCCACCCATTTCAGAACGTCAAGTTCCAGGTCAGCTGCTTGGCCAAACACATTTTATCTGTCACTGTCAAGCAAAAATCAGTGAGATACTTACTTTTGATATATACTGTAGACTAAACTCTCTGACTGGCATAGCAGAAGGTGCAGATAAATTCTGAAAACAGATTAAATTGGTCAATACATGTACATCATATACTTCTCTGAAGGGAATGAGATGAGCAAGAAAAGACTGTGGGATTTCTAAATGTATATGTAAGCCCATACATTTGATAACATTTGGAATGTGACTTTTCATGGGAAAGACCTGGTGTAAAATTTGGTACGCACTTTCAGATCTACATTGGTGTATGTGTTATTTTGGTATGCAACAATACAGAATGACCCAGTTTAGGACTTTAGTGACCCATGGTCAAATGCTTGTTTTTAGTTAAAGGAGGACTTCTTTTGGTTCCCATCAGTTTCTACAAGCAGGCTGTTAGGCAGATAAGCTGGGCCAGCCTTTCTTTTCATCACTAATTCATTTGAATTTGGACACCCTTTAATACTTCAACATAGGAGACATTGTATGCAGACACCCTGTAGAGAAAATCTAAAAACTTCGAAATTTTGCATCCCCGATTTTAATTTATGGGTACATAGTAAGCGTCATAAAGTAGATGTATACATGTACTTATGCTCAAAATGAGAAATATTGAACACCCCATCCACCGTCATGTACGCTTCTTGTACATGGAAGTCCCAACCCTCCACCCTGTTGTACCATCAATCCCTAGTCATGGATCATCTGTCAAGCTGAACCATGACAGAAGACAAATTCGCCAGGACAAAGATCAGCCGTTTTATTAATACGCTTCCTGAACAGCCTTCGTCATGGTCTCATGACCTTCCTGAATATGCCCATATTTGAGCGAATTAAACGCCAGGCAATGTGTTATATATTTAATCCTCTTTGATTGTTTTGGATTCGCATGTCCATGTCTTTTCCACCGTAAACTTCAAAGAATTCATCCTCCAGCATTTCTCCACAAAAACTAGCCCTTCGACGAAAAAGATACTAAGATCTCACAAAGTTCACGTATCACACTCAAACGCCATCCATACATGAGCGGTCATTTTAAATGGATGGTTTGAGTACTAGCTGTACTGCTCACATGTGAATGCAGTGCTAGTATGATGTGTACATGTACAGCCCCTAAATTTAAAAAAAAAACAGACAAGATTTCAGAGCATTTCCTCTTTTTTGATATGGTACCATATTTCAACAACGTTCTCTTCTGATTTTTTTTTCTTCATAATTTTGATCCATGTGATCTAATTATTAAATAATTATCATTCGTTTAACGAAATCACAAAAGCATTTTTCTCATTTTTTTTATGAAATAACAACTTACAAGGGGATTATCCATGAAGTAGCTGAACTTGCCCATGGTGATGTCTAAAATGAAGTAACGTCGACAGAAATGGTTGCTGTCTTCGCGCTCTTCGATGTTGAGGAAGCCGCAAATCCGGCCGTTACGATCCAGGTACGGCATTATTGTCACCTGCAGGGCCAGTCACTCGACATCAGCATCTGGGAGCGGGAAGCAATCTGACAAATGTAAGAATAGGGATGATGTAAAAGCTAGTACTGTATGGAATGATCCCAGCAACATGAGTCATTGTTAGTCCAGCATTAGGCCATCAACGTCTGCTGTAATAGTCATCACAGAGGAGGAGGATATGACATCCATACAGTGTATGTGGGATTGTTGAATGTACACGCATGAGCATTGATGCCAAGAAGTGAATGATAACTATCCCAGAATGCACCCTACACTAGGCCTACATCATCGTAGACATGTTTGCAGCATATATTGAACACAGATCAGGGATGTACTGACATCATGTCGATAACTGTCAAACACCCATTTTCAAAACAAAATTTGCAAACGATATTGATCATTCACTGCATTTGGAGATAAAAATAGAACTGAATACTACAGGTACATGTACATGTTACTTGCACGCAAGTCTGCTAAGACTTTGAGAAGATGGCTTAAACTAAATGTGCTGGAATATATCGATGCCAGCTAGCCTTTAGAGAACAACACCGTGAGAACGGACACTCTGATGATGCTGAAAAAAACTGAACCTCAATCGAAGTGAGAACTGTTCAGGTTATCAGAAGGTTACAGTTGTGCAACCTCCAGAAAATGAGAAAATCTTCTCAAGGTCTCCATCTGACAATGTTGACAGCAACAACAATATATACAGCTCTCAATCTCAGGAAACGTCCAGAATATTATATCTGACATCAGCACTATATAAATCCCATGAGAATTTCAAACTACATATGTTAGCCAATCAGAAAGAAACAGCTTTAAAATAATGCCCCTTGTCATTACACACATGGATGTGGACCAAAAAAGTAAACAATATTATGAAACTATCATGTCTAGACAATTATACATACATGAAAATGTAACCCAGGATTAGTTCCTGGATGACCAAACTGATGACCAACAAATTAAAAACGAGGCCAATTTTGGCAGAGGGACAAAAATATGTTGACTTGTTACAGATCTAACATTTTTTTGACTTGATGGTGCGGCATATTTAGAAAATGAACATTTACATTACATGTCCATTTATTGGGAGACATCACAACCAGAACTACATGTGGTGCGAAGATATCCCAAAGTAATAAACTAGAATTGCTAAATTAGCAAAATGAGTAAACGGATAATGGCCTCCAATACCACAAGCATGACAAGTCCTGTCTTTAAAAGCAGCTGAAACTGAAATGGCTAAAAACTTGATTGGCATATATATTCCCTTCAATAAACTGTGAGAAACTCAAGAGAGGGCATGAACCTACTTGTTCCCATGTACATGTAGGCTACAATTTGTGGACAGTTTGCAATCTTTCTGGTCTTTATGGCCCCAGCATTTCTATAGTAGGCTCCATGATTAAACAAAGGGTTTGAAATGTCAAATACATGTAGGCACATGTTTGGTTGTTATCTCAGTTATTATTTACAGCAGATATTACTTCTAACAATCTCTGATTGGTGGGAAATTTATGATCTACAATATTAGGGGTGATAGTCCCATGATAAACCATGTCAACACCCCTGTAATTTAGCATATAACCACCTTTGTGATATTGTACTGACAATGTACATACATGTACATGCCTGATTTCCTCTATTCAGAACTTGCAGATATGGTGCAAATGGGTATTAAATTACCACTATCGGAACAATATCACCTCTCGGATTTATTTGAGGCACATATTTGACAATTTTAAAAGAATACTGGCAAGTGCATGAATCTGAGAGAGAAGCGACAAAAATTGCACCTCTGTTCAAACAAACTCTTGTTTTGTTTTATTTTCAAATCCACTGTTTTTTTCACCCGTAATTACCTTTCAAAATTGATTATTAATCTGCTTGACTGGGTTAATTCTTGTTTGGAAGCCAGATTTGTCATATTTTCATCACAGAAGAGAGCAAACCTTGATACTGCTGCTCTCTTCTTTCGAATGTTAATTGGCTCCGGAAGTGAAGCAGAAATTTACGCGCATGTAAATTCATGCTATTTTGCATTGTATGTACTGCTTTCGATGACGAGATCAATTTTATGTCTGAAAATAAGCGGATAATGTGCAACTAACATGACATATGCGGATGCGCAACACACTGCAAATTAGCGAGAATATACATGCGTGGATAGAGGATAGGGCTTGATGCCTGTGGGTGGGGACATGTACCCTAGGGTAGTGTAAGCTCCAGGAATATGAGGGAATAGGGATCGGATGAGACTTGGGTTAGGAGACAGAGGGTGGGGCTACGTGCCCCGGGGTGGGGACATGGTGTAAGCGCCAGGAATATATATGGGTAGAGGGTCAGACGAGGCTTACATGTAGGTTAGGAGATAGAGAATGGGGCTTGGTGCCCCGGGGGTAGGGACATGTTCCTGAGTGTAGGGACATATTCCTGAGGGTAGTGGACGAGATGAATGAGAGCAGCATGAGTTACATGTAAGCTTGCGGAATATATCAGGGATCGGGGAGCAGGGCTTAGGTCAGGAAACATGGGGTGAGACTGAGAAGCTGTGGATAGGAAAAAAACAAAACAGAGCAGTCTTAATGTCCCAATGAAGTATATGTATCATCCTGTATGCTGAATTTATTTTATTCTATGTTTTTTTTCATATTTCTTCTTTCAATGCATGATTTCTTTCATATTACTTATTTCAATGTCTTTCTCGTGTCTAGCTTGACAAGTGATGAGTGAATTTTCATGACCATTCTACAAGCCATTGAGATAAAATCTCAAAAAAAATGACAAAGGCCTCCAAAAAAATGGCAAAGGCTGGGAATATCTGGTTTAATTAAGTCAGCTATATTCCCTCTTAATTCAAACCCTTTTTGAGCAAGCTGTACATAACTAATATTTCACAAAAATATTTATAAGAGCATCTCAAATTCCTCGACATTATTTGAATGAGATCCTGTGGGCATCTGATCAGCACATAAAAATAACCAACGGCTGCTGACTTTGTTATGGTCTCGCTCTGCTATAGTTCACACATGTCATTCATTAACATTTACATGCACTGCAGTTGGGAGTCACATGAATCAATTAACCACACATATCTAGAAATCCAGAGAAAACAACATCCAGGGAGCATTCATTGTTGCATTACTCCAGCCTAGCTATGCAACATGACCTACACATGTCACAGTGACCCACCTAATTTTTATTTAGCAACAAAGGTTTTTAGAGTCAATGTGATATTTCTGTTTATGAAGAAATATATCACTTGTAGGAGGAGGTGAGGGAGAGGAGGTGAGTGAGAGAAGGATGTGGAGAATGGGAGAGAGGAGGTGGGGATTGAACACTGTAAAATTTTGGAGATTTAGGTGAGCAATCATCTGCATACATTTTTAGGTGACCGGGGTTGGGGGGGGGGGGAGGTGAAGAGAGGCCTATAGTTTTAACATGTTTAACTGGGAATTGAAGTCAGGGAGCCAAAATTCAAAATATTTGGAGATTATCCTGAAAACCGTTTACTTCCTATCACTTCCATGTTAAATCTGCTAAATTTAGGGTACCGAAAGGATAACCCGGCACCCCTCTGGCTTGTTCAGCCTGGAGAGGAGTCTCAGGAGGTGGTGGGTGAGAGAAGGTCTTGGAGAGATAGTGGGGTAAGGGGGATGTTGGGAGAGAGGATGAGAGAGCGGGAGAGGAGGTGGGGTGGGGATGCCGAGGGGAGGGAATAGGGGATGAGGTGGGAGTGGTGAAAAGAGGGGCGGACTGAAATTTTGAAATTGTAATTTTGAATTCAAATTTAGAAATGTTAGAATATGAGTGAAATTATGACATCTGATTTAAAATTCAAATGAATTTACAAAACAAATTCAATTATTAGAAAGTACAATGTATGAATTGAAAAGTTTTCCAAAGTGATAAACAAACAGGTCTGATAAAGTCAAATTAAAACACAACTTGCATCTCAGTTGTACATCTTGCTTGCCAAAGCAGAAGTGAAAGGTAAATTGTGGCAATGAACTGCTCTGATATTGTTCAATCATATTTTATTCACAGGAAACCATGAAAATATTTCATGATCCTTCATGTCACATAGCTTTCATGTAGCGTGACAGGTCTCTCCTCAAAGCTGTCACCTGTAAATATATGTACCTGGTATACAACTTCGCTCTCAGCCCCAAAAAGATTGGTGGATAAATAAACCAAAGGGCTCCAATGCATTTCTAGAACTTTGACAACATCATGTAAGTTAATAACAAAAATATGATCTGGTAGGGTCGACTGTAGTTCTCTCTTTTCAGAAATACGTACATAGGAAATTGAGCCAGGTCAGCTTTTGCCAAATAGTTTGATAGGAAAAATTTTGTGCTGAGGTTCTGGTAAAGCATGACCAAATTCTTAGCTCTAAATATACTCTTCTATATTATAAACCCTCATCAAATCAAGCAATTTGATCTTGAAAGTGTACATCAAGGTCAATCATCTTCAACAATTTTCTGGTCTATTCTGACTTAATTGCATATGGAACATGAATTCTGAATCTCAGACTTAACAATTAGAATTTGACCTACATGTATTCGAAAATAGGTCAAGGTCAGTGATATTCAATAGATTTCAGGTCCAGGCATATAGTCTAAATTTGGACAATGTACATATCCTTCATGAAATATTGTACTAAACAGAATCTGACCTGGATAATAGGTCAAGGTCGGTCATCCGCAGCACACCTCTGGACAATCGCCAGATGTATACATAGTATTAATTTGGAAAGCCTAGCAATATTTATGAATGTTATATCATAATAAAGAGTATGATCTTGAAAAACTAGCTAGTCAATCACCATTTGCATATGTAACATGACTTTGGAGACCCTAGCATTAATCCTTTAAAATATATAGCAAATACTATAATTTGACCTTGATAAAATAAGTCAAGGTCTGTCATTTTCAATAGGCTTCTGACCCATCACCAGATCAATGCATATGTGGCATGAGTTTACAATGCCTGGCTATAATGCTTCTTCACTTTCTTGAGATATAGTCTCCACGAAAAGATGGACAGACGGACCGACAGAGAGACGGACGAACAGACGACTCCAACGACGACAGTCCCCTTTGCTGAGGGGTCAATCTTAATAAATTAATATTCTATATAAATGCTCTCCAATCATACATGTCGCTATATAGGATCTTGCATATTTCAATTGAATTTGGTGTTCTGAGTGCGCATTCAATGAATATTTAATAGCATTATGACATCACGGTTGCATCTGGACTAATCCACTTGCAGTCGAGGAGGGGAGACAGGGTCACTAAAGAACAGTCCATGTATCTACATGTACCTCGTATTATGGTGCTACTGTCTGATTCGACCAAAAATTCTCTACCATTAATGTTCCCTTCAAAGCATGAAGCATTCTCAGGATTGGTTGAGACTCGAGTTACTGCAAGCCAGTTAGATCTAACAAGCGACATATCCAAAAGATATTGATTTAATTTTAATTAGATTGGCTGAGGGGTAAATGTATCAATAGAAAAGTTTTACGATTTGTTACTCAGAGTACATGTATGTTAAACTGCTGTCATACAAACTGATCTACATTTACATTCACATCTTATCAGTCTGTTTTAGAGAGACACACTTTGGACCTGTGATACATGTAATAATTCACGATCAATTTCTTCTACATGTATACTAATATCAATAGTAAAAGATTGGTGTGAGTGAGTGAGTGAGTAGGATTTAACGTCGTTCATATTTTCAGTCATATCACGACGGTGCATCCATGTGCCAGAACACGAGAGAGCCCCAGTTCCTATTATCCTGGACACTGATCAGCCCAGTCAGTACAGCACCCGGTCACCCATCCAACTATTGACCGGGTTCAACGTTGTTTAACTTCGGTAAAAGATTGAATCATATCCCTAGAGATGGGCTAGGGTTATTTGAATATACGCCATTATACATCACTGCACATGTTACTCGTATTGAACTTTTACATGAGAATCATGTGGGCTGAAGATGAATAAACACTATGAAATTCATTCCCTTATTCTCTGAACGATTTACTGTATTACATGTATCATAAATTATAGGGTCACTTAATACCATCCATTATTACTACATCTAACTGATATAGTCCATAAAATAACCAACCCAATCACCTGTCTGTTGAAGAGTGTGTGTGCAGGCATGGAAGGCATTACAAACAAGATCTATGACCCTAAGCCACTCCACCCCCATTTCCACCAGTAATCTCTCCCATTCAGCAACATCAGATCACTCCATTTAGATGAAACTGGGTCCCAAGGCTGTAGTTTAACAAACAGATTTGAACAGACTGAGAATGATTAAAGCATCATTGACAGAGTTATTTGCTGGTTAAACTGTAGCCAAAGGCAATTATACATGCCCTAGAAATGGAGTCACTGTGTATCAATTACAATTGAGGTCAATGGGTTCAAGTGGGGGAAACAGATAAAATACTCAAAAAAGATATAAAGATAAAATACTCAAAAAGATATAAAGATAAAATACTGCTTCTGTTAATATAATGACATTTAGGATTTTTTAACTGGGATTAAAACATAAACTAGAAAATCTGAAATAATTCAAATTAATTATGACATACATGTGTATAGTCCTAGTGATGTACATTATACATGTACATATAAACAAAACCACACACGTCATTAATTTACTATTCATGAACTCAATCCATATTGGCCTGCATTTTGTTCTCTGAACTGGGAGGCTCCGCATGGTGTCAGCGATTGCCAGCGAGTTTGAAGTACAAAAAAAATGAGATCCTGAAGGATCTTGGCGCCCACCATTGTCCGATAATTGTAAGCTAATGACTAGAGGATCTTTTTGTCCATTGTTTCTAAGAACAAACGATTGATTTGTAATTTTGTTTACAGAATTTCGAATCTTGAGCGAAAAAGATCAAAAAAGGGACACTGTAAAACACCAAGATATAATCTAAGTTTCAGGAGTTTCAAGATTTCTAGAAACTGTATTTATGTCGGTTGTTATAATACAAGAGAAATGAGCAAAGTTAGTCTGAAAGTGAATGTACATGTACGCAGGATACTTCGCCTTCGTTTTGTAGTATTTTTTTTTATTTATTTTTTTGCACGTGTCATCATTGGGTACTGGAAGCGAAGACCAATCTCTTTGACACTTTGGCATGAGCTATGAAACATCCTTAAGATTTTATAATTAGGAAGGGATGCTAATTCTGTTCTGTTTACTGGGCTAGTTTGAGATATCTCTTTTAAGATACCATGCTCGAAAATAGTAAGATGGTACAATACTTAATACTGAAGGGATCCGGTCCGCGCAGTTATGTTGAAACTTCGAAAGTGCCTGAATCCTGATTATCTCCCTTGGATCGAAACATGCAGTAGTCTACATTTATCGAGTTGTGACGTTGAGTCACAAGAGTGACGTCCCTTCATGTAGCCGACCCGCTGGTAGACGAAAGGGTGGAGCAGTTCACTTGATACTGCATGGACTAAAGAAAACTGATTTAAAATTTGAAGAAAAACATTTTAATTCCGAATTATTTGAACTCCTTGATATGGAAGGTGAAGGTATGGATATTCTCTATAGTCAATATATAGAATATGCCCCACCGTTTGATCCGCGACTCTTGTGATGCAACGTCACAACTCGAGAATACCGTATTAATTTGAAGCGTAACTTGGATTTTCGAATGGGACCAAAAAAGGTATCTTGCACTACTAGGCCCCATGTGGGACATGTGTACCAAATTTCAGAAAGATCCATGAAATATTTCCTGAGAATTCATAACAATGTTTCAAGGGGAAATTCAAGATGGCTGCCTTGTGGCCATATTGGATTTTCGATTCGGACCGAAAAAGATATCTTGCACAACCATAAGGGAACCTGTGTACCAAATTTAACAAAGATCCATGCAGTAGTTCCTGAGAAATGACGATAACAATGTTGCATGGGAAAATCCAAGATGGCCGCCTGTTGGCCATATTGGATTTTCGAATCGGACCAGAAAAGGTATCTTGCACAACTAGACGACAAGGAGAACCTGTGTACCAAATTTAACAAAGATCCATGTAGTAGTTCCTGAGAAATGCCGATAAAGTTTCATGGGGAAATCCAAGATGGCTGCCTGGTGGCCATACTGGATTTTCAAATCGGACCAGGAAAGGTATCTTGCACAACTAGACCCCAAGGGGAACCTGTCTACCAAATTTGAGGAACATCCATGCAGTACTTCCTGAGAAATGACGATAAAGTTTCATGGGGAAATCCAAGATGGCTGCCTGGTGGCCATATTGGATTTTCGAATCGGACCAAAAAAGGTATCTTGCACAACTAGACCCCATTCATCGCGGAACCTGTGTACCAAATTTGAGAAAGATCCATGCAGTAGTTCCTGAGAAATCGTGATAACAAGGTTTCATGGGGAAATCCAAGATGGCTGCCTGGTGGCCATATTGGATTTTCGAATCTGACCAAAAAAGGTATCTTGCACAACTAGACCCCAAGGGGAACCTGTGTACCACATTTGAGAAAGGTCCATGCAGTAGTTCCTGAGAAATGACGATAAAGTTTCATGGGGAAATCCAAGATGGCTGCCTGGTGGCCATATTGGATTTTCGAATCAGACCAAAAAATGTATCTTGCACAACTAGACCCCAAGGGGAACCTGTGTACCAAATTTGAGAAAGATCCATAAAGTAGTTCCTGAGAAATCACGATAACAAGAATTGTTTACGGACGGACTGACTGACGACGGATGACGGACCACGGATGAAAAGCGATTTGAACAGCCCACCATCTGGTGATGGTGGGCTAACCAGACACATGGTTTACTTGAATACACCATTCTCGCCTTAGAATGGAAGGCATCTTGATGATGTGCAAATGCTGGTCACTTTTCAACAATTTAGAAACACATGCAAGAGGGAAAAACAAAGTCACCAAGAATTATTAAATACATTATCCCTATGCAGACCTGGGATATACTGGTACACCTACAGCTCTGTTTTTGTCTCCCCCCCCCCCCCAAAGACCATCATAACAATCACCGTCATTTCAAGTTTGGACAGGCAAAAATTGGAAGATTTAACACGAGACATACAAGGGGTGTGATTTTTGCACGCACCCCCCTGACTGTCTCGAAATGGCAAGATTACATGTATGTCTACAATATGAAGTCAACCAAGCTGATCAGCTTATAATATCCACAGTCGGGTATTAAATTACCAACTGAGTGAGAAAGAAATTTTATGGGGCAACTGCATGGTCAGATTACAAAATCACACTTCAAATCTGACTTCCTGATGGTTTTGTTTTCTGGGATCTCATTTTTTTGGCCTCAGTATACTACCAGGGAACGGTATATGATATGTAATTTGAGCTACATGTACCAAACAAATACTTCCTTGAAATATTGCCTTCAAACATGTCCAAAGGTCCTTTCCTTCCTTACACTGTTCTAAATTGTTCAACTTCAAACCTATTTACAAGGAGCTCACTGGATCTGTAACCAGAATCATAAAGGAAACCGGTGTGTGGCTTCAGATTGCCTTCGAAATAAGGGGTGGTTACGTGCACAAATGCATGTAGATTTAGCCTGCGCATGTAAAATTCAGAACAGTAATGTATTTAATACATGTACCTGTATAGAAAGGTGCACAATTCAGCCAAATGTGCATGTAAATAATTTCATTTAATTCGAGCCTTGCATACATACACATAATATGAATGACCATGTATGCCAAGATCCTCTGTTCACTCTACAGTTGAGTAAGAGCAGTCATACAGCACCAAACTATTAATTAAAGCTGCACTGAGTCCAATGATTTACGGAACGTAAACTCTGGTGCATGTGCATGGCTGGTGAAAGTTTATTTCCTCTTGAGCGATTCCACGTCAGGTAAATTACATTTTCATTCCCGCTAGGGATGCAATTTTACATCTGACACAATTAACAGTCATGACTACACCAATAACAAAACAGTTCACTTAAATGACAGTATTTTTATACTATGAATGGATTTTGAAATTAATTAGCTTCTGTGTCGTGTAAGTTACTCCGAGAATTAGGGCAGTTTTGGTTTATTGGACGTATGTTAAAAATTCTCTATTTGGTTGGAAGAATCTTAAAACTTCTCACCTAAGGCAATAGCTTCAACAATGAATTAGTAGATATGAGTATATTTGTCATCAGTCACTTTGCCATATTTCACCACACTGGATATAAAGATTCTTAACCAGTGTCACGTAAGTTACAAATGTGCATCAAGTAAGTTACATGGGATGGATTTTTATGTATCCCTGCGGGGCCCCTGGCCTGGACTATTTATTCAGGAAGTACTTGAAGAAATATTTAGAAAATGAATAATACAATGTACTTATATATACAGGAATAACAATTTCTGAGATACTTCATACTAATTATTTTCTAATTAATTAACAACTATGGAATTGGACCCTGTACTTAGTCTGCAAGGTCAGTTTAGAGTAACTAAATAGTATACTTTTAATAGTAAGAATGTTAGAAATAGTTACTTAATGTTGATATAATAAATATTTTGGATTTGCTTTCAACAAAAAATGTAACTTGTGTAAATACGTGGCAGTTTCACCACTGAGATGAATACTTAGGGTTTCACATCTTATTTTTTGGCCTACTAGAAAATCACATTTTATGACCGTTTGAGTTTTCTAGGTGTTTCAATGGTATTTTATTCTACAATGTGGACAAGCCAGTATTAAAGTCATTTTGTCTTAGTTCAGACACTGGTTGATACAAAAAATAAACAGATCTCACAATTCTAGCCGTTTGAAATTTGAGCAACTTCCACTTTCTGTAAGTGTAAGTGGAAGCGCCCTCGTCGAATCCAAATCTTGTACCAGATATTTTCTTTCATTCTTTTTTTTTAAGGACTACTAACTTCACTACACTAAAACAACATGGAGCCTAGCAACTGCCATTTTTAAAGAACTGAGATCTCAACGAACACTAGTTCATCAGTCTCTGAAGGTAAAATTCCATTGCCGAGGAACAGTTTTCGAGACCGAAGCGTTACAAACCTGAACGAGGATGATAATGTGATTAGCAGCTCTGATGCCAGTTCACAGGAAAAAGGACAAAAAGGCTATCAGTTTGAGCCAAAAAGAGTGAACACACAGAATGACAGTTCGGAGAGCCTGTCTACAGGTGATGATGAGGAGAGCGAGGCCAAGAGTGACGAATCAGACAAGACTGGGAAATACAACTTGGTGCATTTGTGGTCACTGATGTTTTCATATTTGGCTATTAGGATATATTTCATTATCACATTTCAGAGTAAAATGTAGGGTTTTGATTGGTTAATTACCCTAGTGCATCAGACCATATTGCAAGTCTCTGTTGGCCACCGTTGGTATACCAATTCAGATTTCTCGTATACGAATGCTGTCGAGGACAGTAGATTATCCCCTTAATGGTGTAGTAATTATCGATTTTTTGATTACAGCGTAAATCAATATATTGATTATTGATAAGATCTTACGTCATTATTGATTGGGTTGTGCTGGCGTAATCTTGAGTCGGTATGTCTTAAGACGTTGCACGAACGTCTTAAGACGTGGGATGGAACGTCTTAAGACATTGTGTGTATGTAATGGTATGGAATGGGGCATCTCAAGACGTGGATGTTGGGCATCTTGAGAGGGGGGAGTGTTCATATCAAGATGGGATGAGGATGTTGTTGGAGGCGAGAGGGTAAAGATGAGATGATCAAGACAGGATAAACATCTTGAGACGATAGTGTAAGATGTGTGAAGATCTTGAGGGGACCCGGATGTAAAGAAGATCGATCAAGGTAGGTAAATGGTTTATTATATTAGTGTATGGGGAGAGGTGTGGGGGGAGGGGGAAGTGACAGCTGTGTTTTCTATTGTCCCTCGGATCTATATGACGTCCTGGGGTAGGAGGTCGGATAATGTAAAATCAATCAAATAACCGCTGTGCGCTTTGTATTTCATCGGACGTCCCTCGGTGTGAGGACCGATAGCGTAATCGATCGAATAACCGCTGTGCGTTTTGTATGAATCAGACATCCCAG
>JAVTVY010028269.1:0-10659 GCA_036873755.1 Hanleya hanleyi
ATCTGACCCCCACCTTAGAGAACGACCATCAGCTGGCCCTGGCCAAGCAACGCAACTTACGGTTGGAAATCCACTTTGCACGAGCCCTGGCGACCACCGTCAATGTGATCTGCTACGCCGAGTTTGACAACATCATTCAAGTGAACAAGGCGCGCAACGTCCTGTGTGACTTCTCCACCTAACATGGATACAGACCAGATAACCACCGTGCTGGAGAATGACCCAGAGACACGTAGGGTCTTTCAAGGGGTGTTCGCTCGAGATGTGTTTCCATTAGACCGTATGTATCCGGCTGCTTACGTTCTCAACACGGACCCGATGGATCGGCCCGGTGAACACTGGGTGGCCGTGTACTTGACAGAAGAGCAGGGCGAATACTTTGACCCGTACGGCCTGCCACCCCTCTATCCCGATTTAACAGACTTCATGGATCAAGGCACAGAGACGTGGTGTTGGAACAGTCAAACGTTGCAAAGCCTGACCAGTGGCGTGTGCGGACAATATTGCTTGTTTTACCTGTACCATCGATGCCGGGAAAAAGACCCTTATCCACTATCGTACAGATGTTTGACGAGTACCCCCAGGCCGAGGACCGCGATGTACTCGTCTATGACTGGGCCGCCCATCATTTCAATGTACAAGCCCCGTTCTGGGCTTGAATTATTTCAATGTACATACAGTTAATGACAAGCCCCTTGTTCTGGGCTTCAGTTAATGACAAGCCACTTGTTCTGGGCTTCAGTTAATGACAAGCCCCTTGTTCTGGGCTTGAGTTTTCAAGTGGTTGTTCTCACGTTGTTGTTGTTCAATGAATAAAAAAAAAAAAAAAATGAGATCTCACCAAAAAACCCTGTCTTGTGTGTTTTATTCCTAATGCATCAATGCCCAATGTGGAGATTCAGTCAAACTGAAATCAGTGGTGTAGGATGAGGTCAAAATGTAACCCATCAAGTTTAGAATGCAAGAGCACTATAGTAAAAAATAGAGAGCCAATGAAATCAGCCTACAGACCAAGTACGTGTTTTTGGTCTAGGTTTGGAGCAGGCATTTCATTGAGGTACGTGTATACGGTGAGTGAAGAGACTCGTCCAACACGTATAGATTATGTTGATGACTATAAGTTCTAGGTAACCCATCAAGGTTAGAATGCAAGAGCACTATAGTAAAAATAGAGAGCCAATGAAATCAGTCTACAGACCAAGTACGTGTCTTTGGTCTAGGTTTGGAGCGGGCATTTCATTGAGGGACGTGTATACGGTGAGTGAAGAGACTCGTCCAACACGTATAGATTATGACTATAAGTTCTATTAGCCAATCAGTGGCCTAGAATGGAGCCAAAGGTAACCCATCCATGTCCAGAAAAACATTACCCGGGTGTACAAGAACCCAGATGTAGGCGCGGACGTCGGCGAAAGCACACCGTGAATACCCCAATTCCATTGGCTGATTGTTCGATCGCTGATTGGTTCTTTTTCTCGACCGCTGATTGGCTCTTTTTCTCGACCGCTGATTGGTCCAAATGGAACTGCCCATCTTTCCCAGGTTCATCTAGAATCCCCTTTTTTTGTGCTCAAGCTCTGACTATAGCGATGCCGCAACATTGTCTCATTGGACATTGGACCGTCTGACCTGGAGGTGACCCTTTGACCTTTTGACCCGCGTCCGCGCGCACACTGCCGGGGATGACGCGGGATGACGCGCGCGCGCGCGCGCGCTGCGGGGCGCTGGGGCGGGAAAACACCCCGGCGGTTGAACATTGGAACTCTTGTGGGTTTGGAGGATGAACATACGGACGTCTAAGGGAAAAAATTGGAACTCTTCTATGTTCGAAAATGAAAACCGGGAAGTGACGTCACAACCTCCACGTCACCTGCGTATATACTCCTGTAAAATAGAGCCGATTTTATTTCTTTGGAAGGGACAAGGTCAATAAGACTTGCGCTTTTTATACTACTAAACTGTGAAGTAGATTACATCTTACATAGGCCTTAAGGCCGTGATATTGCATATGAAGTATTCTGGGGCATGGTCAGTACTTCCCAATTTTCCCTTTGTCTACTACTCGCCGATTTTTTTATTTTTATTATTATTTTCGGTACTTTCAAATTTTTTTCCATCGTATTCTACATGATCAACCTCATAGCTCATAGTAAAAACCATAAAAAAAAACGATCACCCCTATACCCATACAGGCCAAATAAATTGTTTGGTGCTAATGCTGTCTTTGGATTATGGACGAGAAAATTCTTTAAAAGACGACGGCTTGATATTGAATGAAGGATTAGACAAAAGTCATAACGTATGAATAACATTGGAATCTACAGGATATTAAACCAATTAGATCATAAACATCGGCCGTAGGCCGGTAAGTGGAGTCGACCCCTTAAGCGAAACAGCTGTTGCGTTGCCATTAGCAACGACACGTACACATGTGTTGGCTTCACATCGCATCGGCGGGAACAGATGCCGCTTTATTGAAAAATAACACCTTTTAGGCAGCAATCTGGCTAGCAAGGTAAGCAATGTAAGCCTTAACACTTATATTTTCATTGGATGCAAGTCGCGATGCCATACTGAAGAATGACAAAAATATTAGCCCGACACACATGTATATAGAGCGATTCAATTTTTCATTGTTAACCCTACCTGGCCTGGGCCCCGGAAAAAATATTTAACACTGCAATTAATTTTTTAAACGCGTCCCGAGTGCATCAATTCATAGTCTGGACTCATACGAAGATAAAAAATAAAATATTATCATGGTTAACATCGAATATCACGTCCTGAACATTATGCAAACAATACCTACCGCTGTAAAAATAGCCAAAACCCGGAGAAAATAAAGGGATAACTCTTACGTGCCAAACGCAATAAGGGGGCGATACTCTGCAGTGACAAACGGCATTTTCAACGAACGACATTCAGGAAAAATGCGGCAAGGAGTTTGTTTGAGCGGACAAATTTGAATACACAACAGCGCGTACTGTATTTGTTACGCTGAAATCAAGGGTCTGTTTTTTATGATTTTCTCCCCGGCCCTTTGGAGAATTGCGCTGAAATTTTTCAGATTTTTAGAGGCTCCCCGAGTGCATAAATTCATAGTCTGGACTCATAACAGGATAAAAAATAAAATTAGTGCATTGCTAGACTACAATATCAAGTGCTAATAATTATCAGAACCCTCCATAGGGCTGTGAGAGAGCCAAACCCCGATGTATGGGTTATTCATAGAATACCCGGCCGGCCTATTTTAAGCGGAATTCATTATTCAGCATCAGAGTTGTCTCCCTTGCACCAAAGCGTATAGATGGCGCTGTGGTTTGAACGAGATTATTATCCGAGCAAACGCAACTCTGTTGCCACGAAAATTGACTCAACTGCGTAGAATGTGCGTTCTTCCGTAAATGAAGGCACTGTTTTCTTCATTTTTCTACAGTTCTCATGAACGAAACGAGCTGGAATTTTCAAGGTATTCGTATCGAATGATAAGTGATAGACTGGCTCTATTTTTAAAGCAGAACATGAATTTATTTTCAATGGTCCGGGTTTTCTGTTTTTTCGTACCGGCTCGAGAACCCGCTAAAAAATTAAAAATCATCACGTAAACAAGCGCTAGATGGTTGAAATTTTTAATACGAGTGCCTGATTTATGTGAGAAGAATTAGAACTAAAAATTCTACGGGGGACTGACAGTTATTGTACACTAACAACCGTTTATAAATTCAAAACAAACACACGTGAATTTTTGATGGACTGCCACAATGGAATGCTGGCGCTGACGTCCGCGCGAAGTGCATATATATAGGGTCCCCTCTGGAATCGGCTTACAAACAAATTTTTTTTGACAATAATACATAGAGAGAAGCCAAAAATGAAAAGCTACGAAACAAAGAGGTTAATGAGGAGAAAGGCGAACAAGCTGAGGCAGGTAACATCAACATCGCCCGAGCCATCCCTGGGTGCTGCTGCTGTATTTGAAAATCTGCGGGGAGAGGAGATATTTTTGGAGCCACCCTCCCCCCCTCTTCACGCCGACCGAATTTATTTCGATGGCCTCCCCTACCCTGTTCCAACAACAACAACAACAGCGGCCGGGAAAGATGAGATACCTGCCCGTGCCCTGGGAGACAACAACATGACCGGGGTGCGGGCTCACAACCCGCACCAATATTTCTCCGTGAGTGAGAAGGGAAAGTAGGCTACTTCCCAGAGATGTGATTACGGGGCAGTAGATAGGAAAACTGCCCTGGTGAATAAAAACACCATATCAAATAATAAATGCTCTTTTCAGAGCACGTGAATAAAAACACGTAAAAATAATAAATGCTCTTTTCAGAGCACGTGAATAAAAACACGTAAAAATAATAAATTCCTTCCGAGAGAGGTAACTTCATAACTAGCACATGAATTTCAAAAAAAGCACAGATGTCCTACATTTCCTTTTAATTTTTTATTAGCAAACTACATAAAAAAACAATCCCTGTCCTATATGAAATGTCCTTGTCAGGACAAATCTCTCTCATAAAACAGAGGATTTTTTTCTTTTTGCCCCGATTAATTAATTAATTAATTAATACACAAGTCTGCGCGATAACAGACTCTTATTTTTTGAACCGAGACATAACCCCGAATAACGGAGAAATTAAACCCATAAGGTTCGTGTAAGGTTGTATGAAAAACCCAGGTACATGGAAAAATAAATTGATTTTCTTGGCTAAAAATAATTACGTGTAGACTATGGGTTACAGTCTTATCATAGTGCCCTAAAAATTAAAAGGGCTTTATCGAGAAATAATAAGTAATTTTTAATGCTTGGGCAATGGTGACACAGCTCAGTGGGTGAATCTATCTTGCACTGACGCCGTCCGATTTTACACTCACTCACACCGACGCCATTTTGAAACGCACCTGCTACCAACAGGTGTCATTTTTGGCAAAAACCCAAAGACCTCATTTGCATATTTTCAGGGGATAACAGGCCGCCATCTTGAACACGACCACCTACAACACACACAAACAAGCCGCCATCTTGAAAATATGCAAATGAAGGCTGGGGATGTTTGAATTCATCATACGAGTGCCTGATTTTTATGTGAGATGAATTAGAACTAAAAATTCTACGGGGGGACTGGTATGTATTGTAAAATGATACACGTTTATAATTCATAATGAAACACACGTGAATTTTTGATGGACTGCCACAATGGAATGCTGGTTTTTAGTTATTTTTAAACCCGTAAGGTTCGTGTAACGTTGTATGAAAAACCCACGTACATGGAAAATAAATTGATTTTCTTGGCTTAAAAAAATTACGTGTAGACTGGGTTACAGTCTTATCATAGTGCCCTAAAAATTAAAAGGGCTTTATCGAGAAATAATAAGTAATTTTTAATGCTTGGGCAATGGTGACACAGCTCAGTGGGTGAATCTATCTTGCACTGACGCCGTCCGATTTTACACTCACTCACACCGACGCCATTTTGAAACGCACCTGCTACCAACAAGTGTCATTTTTGGCAAAAACCCAAAGACCTCATTTGCATATTTTCAGGGGATAACAGGCCGCCATCTTGAACACGACCACCTACAACACACACAAACAAGCCGCCATCTTGAAAATATGCAAATGAAGGCTGGGGATCGGGAAAATGAAATGCTGGGGATCGGGGAAGTGAAATTGACCACCTCCATCTTGAAACCGATCACCCCTAACATACACAAACAAGCCGACATCTTGAATCCGACCACCCTTAACCTACACAAACAAGCCACCATTTTGAAACAATGTCTCATGCTTACTGGAAAAAAGTAAATGGATGGCTGTGCTGGCTGGCTGGCTGACTGGCTGGGAGACAGGTCAGGTAAGTCAGATTGAATACACCCTGGCCCTAAAAAATGAACTACTTTTATAGCCCATTGACCTCATTTGCATATTTTCAGCGGACAACAGACCGCCATCTTGAACACGACCACCCCTAACACACAAAAACAAGCCACCATATTGAACACGACCACCCCTAACACACACAAACAGGCCGCCATCTTGAAAACGACAGTGGCAAAGACCTCATTTGCATATTTTCAGCGGACAACAGGCCGCCATCTTGAACACGACCACCCCTAACACACAAAAACAAGCCGCCATCTTGAAACCGACCACCCCCACCCTACAAAAACAAGCCGCCATCTTGAACATATGCAAATGAGGGCTGGGGAAAACCCATAACACACACAAACAAGCCGCCATCTTGAATACGACCACCCCTAACCTACAAAAACAAGCCGCCATCTTGAATACGACCACCCCTAACATACAAAAACAAGCCGCCATCTTGAATCCGACCACCCCTAACCTACAAAAACAAGTCGCCATCTTGAATCCGACCACCCCTAACCTACAAAAACAAGCCGCCATCTTGAATATACCCAATGAACCCAATGACCTTCACCCCTAACCTACAAAAACAAGCCGCCATCTTGAATACGACCACCCTAACATACAAAAACAAGCCGCCATCTTGAATCCGACCACCCCTAACCTACAAAAACAAGCCGCCATCTTGAATCCGACCACCCCTAACCTACAAAAACAAGCTGCCATCTTGAATATACCCAATGAACCCAATGACCTCATTTGCATAAAAGAAAAACCCAGTGCAAGTGCACTCATAGGGGAAAAACCCAGTGACCTCATAGGCCACGCCCCCTCTCACACGCCCCAATCCTCCCCACCACCCACCATCCACCAATCAGAATCACGCTTACACACAACCAATTGTGACGTCAGAGTTACATCCGGGGAGGACTGCCGACTACTTGCGGACTGTATACTACTACCGCTTCTCTCTTGTAGGAAACCATCTTGTGTTTCTATTTTTATTTCATACACATTTGGAATTGATGCGAACTGTCATACGAAATAGGTCTTTCGATTATTTACGTGGAAATTCTTTTGTGAACGACGGACTCTGGCTATTAGATTTAAAACGTTCAGACGTAACGCATACAAATCAGCTAAACAAGTACTGTGAATCTTCAATTCGTAAGAAGTTCTAGCTGGTCTGCAGAGTACATTCGTCATAGTCCCAGCAGACAAACCCAAAAGTAATGTAATGTTCATGGGTGAATAGTACTATTACCAAGTGCTGGTCAAGCAATTGAGTATTAACACAACATCAACAAATGTCTATACTTACTCTAAAACTACAGTTACTCCAGAATATTTATATAGCAATCGCAAAACGTTTCTCAAAGGAAAATTTATTTCCCTTCCAACCACTCATAACGATATATCGAAACGGAACTGAACTCCCAAAATGCATAAAAACACCATTCAAAGCTAGATTCATATAGCTGCAGTACAAGCCGCACCACCAAGTTTATTTCTCCTTATTGATGAGAGCGCCTCAATAATTATTGTTAGACGTTATTGCAGAATTTTGTAAAGTAGGACTATACCGACAAGCGCCTTCAGCCAAATTTTCTAAAATTTGACGAAACATATCGCACGCTGGTAGCAAAATACGATCGTATATAGCCTGCAAGATTTTTGTCGTTACGTGTACGTCCTACAATATGCCTAACTTCGCAAAACCCAGGGCTAGATCATATGAAGCTCATGCACTTCAAGATCCTCACGTTGTTCAAATGAGCATCTACAATCAAAGCGAGGCCGAGATACCAGTCTAGATAGCGAATACTGATAAGAAATACGAGTTTGATATTGGAACATGATGATGTCTTGTCTGCATCATTGACAACTTGACCGCTTTTCTCTTGTGACCTGTGTATAGGTCTATGTGTACCATGATTGTTTATCTTGTTATACATTGTTATACGAATAAGGTATGTGCATTATTGACGCTGAAATTCTTCATTGGACCACAGTTGAATAATGAATGGCGGACAAGATGTGGACAAACAGGACATAACATTTGGGCTATCAACCGGAAGACTACATTGTGAAGTCATGTGGCTCTGTCAGTATGTCGGCACCTCTTCCCACTTCCCTTATATGTGTTGTAATTTTACCTCTATATGGCGAGATTCTGCTGGTGAACGTTTCGTCCCCGTCCCCTGTACAGACCTTTTGGTCTTTGATATATGTTGGCATTGTGAGAAGTTGATGCTGGGTCGACATCGGGCCTTACAGACTAGTCTTTTGTGCTAAATGTAGTCATTTTCATCTGACGACTACAGCTCATCAATCCCCAGTGTACGAGTTGTCACAGCGACACAGCTACCCATCAATTACCAATATAGGAGTTGTCAGAGCATTTCCATCATACATGTAGCTCTCTAGATTTGTATCTAATACCGCTTATGCTGGTGCTAGGGACCGTGTGGTCATGTCAGTAGTATACAAGGCGTAAATTGGCGAAATAGCGCCTCACTGCGCATGCGCAGAACCTTGTGTGACGTCATAAGTGTGTAAAATGGGGCGGTATTGGGGCGGTGTGCGCATGCGTGATGTGTGGGAGGTGGGCACAAGATGGCCGCCATGTGGGAGGTGGGTACAAGATGGCCGCCATGTGGGAGGTGGGTACAAGATGGCCGCCATGTGGGAGGTGGGTACAAGATGGCCGCCATGTGGGAGGTGGGTACAAGATGGCCGCCATGTGGGAGGTGGGTACAAGATGGCCGCCATGTGGGAGTGGCCGCCATGTGGGAGGTGGGTACAAGATGGCCGCCATGTGGGAGGTGGGTACAAGATGGCCGCCATGTGGGAGGTGGGTACAAGATGGCCGCCATAAAATTGGCCGCCATGTGGGAGGTGGGTACAAGATGGCCGCCATGTGGGAGGTGGGTACAAGATGGCCGCCAGTGTCAGTCAGTGCAAGATGTGGGAGGTGGGTACAAGATGGCCGCCAGTGTCAGTCAGTGCAAGATGTGGGAGGGGGGTACAAGATGGCCGCCATGTGGGAGGTGGGTACAAGATGGCCGCCATGTGGGAGGTGGGTACAAGATGGCCGCCATGTGGGAGGTGGGTACAAGATGGCCGCCAGTGGAAGATGTGGGAGGTGGGTACAAGATGGCCGCCAGTGGAAGATGTGGGAGGTGGGTACAAGATGGCCGCTAGTAGTAAAATGTATAAAAGGAGTTGATTTTTAGGGAAAGGGTGTATTCAATCTGACTTACCTGACCTGACTTCATCAGCCAGCCAGCCAGCCTGCCTGTCAGTCATCCAGCCTACTTGTATCAGCTGTGGCCATCCCTATTACTTTTTTCGATTTTACCAGTGCAAATTTAACAGACTATTACTCCGTAGCAGTTTTTCATCCACCTGAGCCCCTAGTCATGACGTCATCATCATTTTTCTCACACCCAGTCCATTACATCGTCCTTCATGAATGCTTCACTTTGATACCTCACTCCATCCCATTGGTGCATTAGGGGCTTCCCTAAATGCCAAAACGTATATTTTCACACCTTTGGGGGGCCGCGCATGCGCAGAATCACTCTAATTCAACCCCATACTCAGTGCATCACATGCTCCTTCACCTAAGCTTTAATTTGATACCTCTCTCGACCCACTACCTCCAAATTAAAAAAAGAGTGTATTTATACACTCCTGAAGCAGCTAAAAAATTTTTTTGCAGGTAGAGGGTCGAGTGAGGTATCAAATTGAAGCTTAGGTGAAGGAGCATCTGATGGACTGAGTATGGGGTTGAATTAGGGTGATTGTGCGCATGCAAATACCCCATCGGTCCAGTAGAGGCTTCCCCAGCTCCAAAAAGGCTATTTTTATACCCCTTCACTGCCGCGCATGCGCAGAAGGGTGATAGTTCAATCCCATACCCAGTGCATCAGATGCCCCTTCACCTAAGCTTCAATTTGATACCTCACTCGACCTCATTGGCCCATTAGGGGCTTCCCTAGATTGGCTGTTCCATCAACCTTCCCTCCTCCCGACCCCGCCCCCTTTTTCCCTGCCTTGTTTTCAATATTTAATTGTTAAAAAAACATATAAAATGAAAAAAGATTTTTTTTGGCTCCATGAATCTTTTTTTCCTTGTTTTTAAAATAAAAAAAAATTTTGGCTGTTCCATCAACCTTCCCTCCCCCTTGTCCCCCCTTCTAATTCCCCTTTTTCCGTTTTTTCAATATTTAATTGTTAAAAAATTGAAAAAATTGAATTTTTTTTTCTTTGGGGATAACAATGATGGGGTCTGATGTTAATTTTTGTGCTTTTAGAAGTTTCCTCTTTCCGGGGAAGATGGTTGGCCCTGAAAAGGGCCGTTAGTGTTACACCACCACCACATTTAGGCACGGTAGATTTTCTTTATCCCTCCTACATGTTTCCGGCAAATTGGACATTTTATTTTCAGATGGTTCTCGCCGGCCTCAGTGCAATGGCACATGTCTCCTACACACGTCAGTGTCACCCAACAACCCGCACATAGGCATAAATGACCGCATGGTAAAACAGCAAATTCGCTTTCGGCATCTGTACATATGCTACAGCGTGATATTTTCTGCTCTTTATCCAGTTGTTCGTATTGTCTGTGAATCTCCTCGTCCATTTTAATCAGGTCTTCTTTCAGTCCATTAATCAAGTTGTTCAGGCGAGTTATCTCGGCTTCACACCCACAGCATTGTTGTGGTGGAGTTACGGCGGTAGTTGAAATCATTGGAATTTCACCAGGCGTAGTTGAAATC
>JAVTVY010028270.1:0-10037 GCA_036873755.1 Hanleya hanleyi
AGTTCATCGATTTTAGGCTGATTACATCTTTAATATTCTATATTCTCCCTCTTTTGTACTGTTTCTCTGATAAATGTCTATTTACCCATATCTATAACAGTTTCCTGCTTCCAATAAGTCGCATATTGAATTTGTAAAATCAATATATATCAACCCTAAAGAGACTCTCTGGAAGAGATTTTGTCTTTGTTGAATTCAGACTTGACCTATGGTTAGGTGCGTGTGATTTGGAAATACTTCTGACGGTCACAGTATCACTGTGTAGGCTGTATTGAGAAACTGCTCAAGAATTTGAGATACAGTTTCTGAACTGCAGAGCTCTGATCTTTTCTCTGACAGAAGAGCTGTGATATTTTCATGTATAATCGATGTATGCCTGGGAAGAATGATACAAAGCTTACTGATTGCTCCATACTTCCTCAGTTGACATGGTTGAGTCAATATCAGAAATGGCATATTATTTGTCCAAATCAGTGCAGTCATCTTGCAGTGTCAAATTTTCATTGGCATTTTCTGACTACATGTCAGTAAGATTTACTTCCCCTGATGTGTTTTGGCTCCCTAAGATATTTTCAGGATCCTTTCTTTTTCTGTTAGTGAGAGTTCCCTCCCCTGATGTGTTTAATTTTTACAAGCTGGTGACAGCGTTGACAGATGTGCTTGTCAGTGCCTGTTATGGGCATGCCATCAACTTGTACCAGATTTTCAACTTGTGTCAGACATATTTTGACCTTCATTCAATATTTTCCTAGTTTTCCCGAATTTCTGTTCCTTTCTAACATCTGAAATCCTTCTGAGCACTTTGCACGCTTCCACATGTAGTCATAGCCACAATAGATCTCACTCTTGCAATCGTGCACGCATTCAAAGTAGAATTATTATGCATACAGGTTAGGCCATACAACATTAATAAAATGTTTCTCAGATACTTGAAATTGACAGAAATAATGCAAGAATAAGAATTCATCATGAATTTCACCAGTTGTTTTCAAGAAGAGTTGGAGTACGTGACATCACACAAGGTGTCCCTGTGATTGTTACGTTGCATTATGATGCTACAAGACCATGACATTTAGAATGTAGTGACAAAGTACTGATGTGATCATGGTGATTCTTGACTGCGCCGCAAACTACGCAATTGGTGAATTTAGATACTGCCACCGTAATCACCATAACATTGTAAAATCGATATTTTCCTTCTGACTTAATTGGAAATCAATGAGTGATTTGAGGTAATCTTGTACAGGCACCAACATGATCAACCATTATTTCATTTCAGGGCCTCTATCTAATAGTAGTTCCGGTAATAGAGATTTTCACTCTCACTAGTTTCTCCATAATATACCCAGTCTCTTTTTATTATTTTTTTTGGGGGATGGGGGGGGGAGGGGTAAAAACTAAGGATTTGCTAGATTATTATTATTTTTGAAACAAGAAAATTTCAGTTAAATTTTTTATCAGTCACTAATAATTTCTATTACCTCCTTGTGTATATACATGTACAATACAGTGTAGAAATAAGTTAACCTTGAACACGATTCTCTCAAATGCAAATCACGGTTAAAATAATGCTGCACTAAAAGCTGTCACACATTGAGTGGAGAAGACTGCACGTGAAGCCGTGTTCAGGAAAATGCTGTACGTACAACCAGGTAGCATGAGACGTGCTCTGACGCGTTTGGTAAATAATACAGCCTGTGCCTATAATTATCATGATTTTTTTCGAACATGTAGACTTCTGTAACCACAAGAAGACTCACGTTTGAGTTTTTCTCCAGTCACGTTCAAGGTTAAGTTATTTCTGCCTTGTACTGTGTATAACTACAGAGATACATTCATCAAGTTCTCACTCTAATTAATCTGATCACTTCAGGGTTCTCAATAATTTTGTGATATCTTTAAAATGTCCGTAGTATACCTGACAACCACAGTGCTGCATTACATTACATACATGTAAAATGGTATGGTGTGTGGAAGGGAGACAACTCTGGTTATATGATTATATTAATAATCAATCAAATTAGTAATAAATATATGTAATTGTATGCCCCATTGTGGGCGCTGTGATTGTCAACCAATAAACTCCATTCTATTCTATTCTGTACCATGTACCATGGGTCAGCTGAGGTGACAGCCACACAACTATTGGCAGACAATTGAATTTCTGAAGCATGACTGAATAATTTGAAAGATTTTAAATCTTGCATTTTTGTCAAATGCTATACTGCATATACAGTGAACTCTGAAATTGCTTCACTGTCCATTCATGTATTACTGTAGAATATGGGGCAGTTTACTGCTCCATGATCACAGATCATACAATATTGATTGAATGGTTTAATATTACCCATCAGATTACGCAATAATCATGTAAACTACAATGGCTTGACTACATACATTCCTGTATAGTATGTTGGGATCTTCTCACATGTTTGAACAAAGCTGTATGTATACATGTCATTGCTTAATTTAGGTGGCTGTGGCTACAGTAAATACTATAATAATTCAATCACAGGAAGTGAAATTTCCTACCATAAATTCAGGGGGTGATCAAACTTATTGGAACAGGAAGATTTGACAGAACGGTTCGAACTAGTGCAGATAATTTTAGAATTTTTTCTTTCTTATTATTATAATTGTTGTGGATTGTGATCAAATTTATAATTGATCTTAAAGGTTATACCAAATGACTCTATACTACTTTGCATTAAAACATACCCAGTAGTGTTCCAAACAACAAATTAGTATTTTTTCTCGAATAATGTCATCGAAGTGGGTTTTAGGACACGAATAGCACACATGTGGAAGAAAACGTATTGGAGCCATGACCTCTGGTGCATGACGTCACAACCTGATTACGATTGCGCCGTAAATGACGTCGGACGTTGTTACAAAAGATTCACCCAACTGTGGGAGTTCTAGCGTGATGTCGCTGACATTTTGACGTCACAACATGCATTTGAACGAGATCGTAATCAGGTTGTGACGTCACAGGTCAAGCGATCACAGCTTTCGCCGTTTTGAAAGGGGCGTGAAATTGTCACACTTTACTGCTGCTATTTCCAACCTTGGGCAGTTTGAAAACATACAAAAATGTAAAACAAGTCTATATAATCACCTCTACAACAATTTAGCACAAAAAAGTAGCAGATTTTGAGACCATTTTGTATAACCTTTAAGGCCAAATATAGGTTCCGAATTTGGGTACCGACCACATCTTCAAATTTGCGATAAAAAATGAAAATGTTTTGCAACAAAGTAAATACATGTAATTGTATGGACAAAATTATAACAAAACCAGTAAAATAAAAAAGATTTTAAGGCTTTCAACCACTAAAGTTGCAAAAGCATGTAGATTTTAACAATATGTTAAAACACAAAATCAGTAATTTGGCATGTTTGGGGTTTTCTATCATTTCTGGAATTTGGGTACCGGTTAATGATATAAATTTGGTCCTGTGTCTGCAGTGCCACTGGAACTATTGATTGATTTATGACCACATAATGGAAGTGACTGAATTTCAATTTAGGTGATTGAATTATTAGACAATTTAATAGCCTGGTAACCCTCCAGCTAACAGCCTGGTCTGGTCCCAAGCATGTCAGTTTACGCAGGTTTCAAACATGTCAGTTTACACAGGTTTCAAGCATGTCAGTTTACACAGATTTCAAGCATGTCAGTTTACACAGGTTTCAAGCATGTCAGTTTACACAGGTTTCAAGCATGTCAGTTTACACAGGTTTCAAGCATGTCAGTTTACACAGGTTTCACACTAGTTTTCCTACATTTAGGAGGTGATCAATTTTATTAGAGTTTCTGGTCAAAATTTGGGCAGGAGTTGTGGGTGATAATCATAATAATTATAATCTCTTTTTCAGGCGGGTGGTTGGTGGGTGCCCAGAGCATGCCCACTGCCTGGGCACAAATTCCTGTTGCTTCAAAGCATTTTGCTGAGAAGCAACAGGAACTTGATAATGTGGTGTCTAGCATTGTAATTGCACTTGTCTTTATTACACCAACATAAGTGTCCTGTCTCTGTCTTATGTTCTGTCCTCCGTGTTCTATATTCTGTGGATGGCAGGTGTCTGGTTTCATGTTACTTTAAAGATTTGCTTCTTTGAGGCAACAGGAACGTAACTTAATTGGATGGTGCTTGAAGATGGTTTGTCGTGATATGGCTGAAATATTGTTGAAAGCGACGTTAAATCCTATTTACTCACTCATTCTTTTATTTCAGATGACCGTCCATTGGACAAATAAATTATGTTATGTAGAAGTACTGACATCTAAGTGGGGAAAATAATACATGAAAAAAGGATTGTTAACTAAAATTAAATATTATAAAAAAATATATGAAAAAAGGTCATGGTGATGCCTCTTATAATTCAATCACAGAAAGTGAGAAATCCAACCACAAACTCAGGCTTGATCAAATTGATTAGAACTGGGAGTTGACAAAATGGTTCAGAATCAGACATATAATCTATTATTTCAATGACTTCAGAAGATGATCAAATTTATTAGAACTGGGAGTTGACAAAATGGTTCAGAATCAGACATATAATCTATTATTTCAATGACTTCGGAAGATGATCAAATTTATTAGAACTGGGAGTTGACAAAATGGTTCAGAATCAGACATATAATCTATTATTTCAATGACTTCAGAGGATGATCAAATTTATTAGAACTGGGAGTTGACAAAATGGTTCAGAATCAGACATATAATCTATTATTTCAATGACTTCAGAAGATGATCAAATTTATTATACCCCCCGACACGTAGTGTAGGGGGCGTATACTGGTTTCAGCTTGTCCGTCCGTCCGTCCGTCTGTCCGTCCGTCCGTCCGTCCGTCCGTCCGTACGGATGTCCGTACGGATGTCCGTACGTCCGTCCGTAACATTTCGTTTCCGGAGCATAACTTGACAACCGCCAGTTGGATTCCTCTCAAATTTGGTATGCAGCTACCATACCATGAGACCTTGCTTGGGATTGCGTTTGCGCATGTGCGTCTACAGGTGGCGCCACCTAGGGTCATTCCGTAACATTTCGTTTCCGGAGCATAACTTGACAACCGCTACTTGGATTCCTCTCAAATTTGGTATGTAGCTACCTTACCATGAGACCTCGCTTGGGATTGCGCTTGGCGCATGTGCGTCTACAGGTGGCGCCACCTATGGTCAAAAGTTTCTCATGTCAGTCCGTAACATTTCGTTTCCGGAGCATAACTTGACAACCGCTACTTGGATTTCTTTCAAATTTGGTATGCAGCTGCCATACCATGAGACCTCGCTTGGGATTGCGCTTGGCGCATGTGCGTCTACAGGTGGTGCCACCTATGGTCAAAAGTTTCTCAAGTCAGTTCGTAACATTTCGTTTCCGGAGCATAACTTGACAACCGCCAGTTGGATTCCTCTCAAATTTGGTATGCAGCTACCATACCATGAGACCTTGCTTGGGATTGCGTTTGGCGCATGTGCGTCTACAGGTGGCGCCACCTAGGGTCATTCCGTAACATTTCGTTTCCGGAGCATAACTTGACAACCGCTACTTGGATTCCTCTCAAATTTGGTATGTAGCTACCTTACCATGAGACCTCGCTTGGGATTGCGTTTGGCGCATGTGCGTCTACAGGTGGTGCCACCTATGGTCAAAAGTTTCTCATGTCAGTCCGTAACATTTCGTTTCCAGAGCATAACTTGATAACCGCTACTTGGATTCCTTTCAAATTTGGTATGCAGCTGCCATACCATCAGACCTCGCTTGGGATTGCGTTTGGCGCATGTGCGTCTACAGGTGGCGCCACCTAGGGTCAAAAGTTTCTGAAGTCAGTTCGTAACATTTCGTTTCCGGAGCATAACTTAACAACCGCTACTTGGATTCCTCTCAAATTTGGTATGTAGCTACCTTACCATGAGACCTCGCTTGGGATTGCGTTTGGCGCATGTGCATCTACAGGTGGCGCCACCTAGGGTCAAAACTTTTTCTTGTCGGTCCGTAACATTTCGTTTCCGGAGCATAACTTGACAACAGCTAATTGGATTCCTCTCAGATTTGGTATGTAGCTACCTTACCATGAGACCTTGCTTGGGATTGCGTTTGGCGCATGTGCGTCTACAGGTGGCGCCACCTATGGGCAGAATTTTCTCAGTTGGTCCGTAACATTCCATTTCTGGAGCATAACTTGACAACGGCTGATTAGATTCTTCTCAAATTTTGTATGTAGCTGCCATACCATGAGACCTAGCTCAGGATGTTGCATATGCGTCTACAGGTAGTAAGTTTAATATTTCACTTCCCATTTACTTCCTTTTCCTCTTCAATATGGTTATCCAGATGACAGTAATTCGCCTATCTGTTGCAACAGCCCATTTCAAGTCTACACGGTTCTAGTGGTAACAACAGTTAGGTAAAACACAATATGCCTGCATAACCCCATTCTCAACAATCATTATTAACATCAATTTTCTGAACAATCCATTAAACTCATCTGAGTATCGTCACGACACATGCATAGACAATCCGTTAACCGCACTCCAACCGAGCGAGGTCTCATTGTCAACTAGTTACATACTGTGCCGCCACTCATAACATGTATACTTATATTCCTCTACAAATACTCGTCAATTTCTATCAAATGTGCATCCGGGGGGTATCTTGTAAGCATGCTTACTGATGATTTCCACTGCCACAATCCCATTCAGCTTACTCATGAAACGTTAACCACCCCCATGTATCTATGCCCTTACGGGGGGTATCTTGTAAGCAGCCTTACTGATCATTTTGATCAAATGTGTGCATCCCTCAGACTATGCTCTAGTTTTCTCTGTCATGTCTGAAAACGACACAATGCCTCTCCTTACAACCAGTGACACATTGTTTCCTCTGTAACCACACACCGCACTGCAGTGGCCTAATGGTTAGAGCATTGGCCTCATAAGTGGTAGGTACTGGGTTCAGTCCCAGGCCGGGTCACACCAAAGACTTGAAAAATGGAACTTGTTGCTTCCTCGCTAATGCTCAGCATTAAGAGGATAGAACAAGCACTGGTTCGCTCACTGTCAGTATAATGTGACTGAGTGGGGTGTCCTGTCTGCCTACGACATGATATTTCAGTGGGACAGTGCTATAAAATTGCAGCATTAGATCTGCTCTGTTACAATTGGGTACCCTCAGCCCTCCCCCTACCCTCCCTTCCTTCCCTTCCCGTCATGATATAGCTGAATAAATGTTGAAAGTGTTACCCTATTCGCTCACTCTGTAACTGTAACTCTGTCTTCTCTAGTGTGGCACGTTGTTTCCTCTATAATCACATAATGTCTTATCCATAGTGACACATTGTTTCCTCTGTAACCACCCAAAGTCTTCTCCGTAGCGGCTGACGCACATTGTTCTCTCCATAACCACAAACCTCCGTAGCAGCACATCTGTAACCACACAACAACTTTTCCTTGGCCGCACGCGGGTGGTTGGTGGGTGCCCGGTAGGCATAGGTTCCCGCTTCAATGCGTCGCGGTGGAATTGAATTACCATACTGATTTTCACATTGATCAGAATAATTGACCTGTAAACTCATTGAAATCTTTGTCATTGTAGGTTTGGAACCCGCACCATCCGTGTCCTCAAGTGGCAAACACATGGTAACTCCTAGAGACTGGGACATCAAACATGTGGTCAAATCTAAGGAAGATTTTAAAGATCCGACAACATTCGCCGCCAACATCGCAAAAATGCACCAAACCGTCGCCAAAGCTGCCCTTGGAAAGTATGTATACTAGGTGTAAATATAACTACAGGTATATCTAACTTAATAGGTCATACATACAGATATTAACACCAGTGTGATGGGACAGTATTCACCATTGTGATGTGACAGTCGTCACCGTTGTGACGGAATGGTAGTCACCGTTTCCATGTGACCGACAAGTTATTGAAAGCAGTGTTAAATCCTACTCAAGTCTTCTCTGAAAAGGATCACATTGCATTGAATCTGATTAAATGGGCAGGGGTATTTTGAAGCCCCAGGTGCTCTTGTTATAATTGATAGTTATAAACTCTAGATTTGAATGTTCTACATATATATTACTATTTTGTTTTGAAATTTATAGAATGGCGAACAAACACTCGAGTACAGCCCAGTTCAGTGCGGGAAAGAGGTCTTTTCCTTTATCAGGCCAGGCGAGTAGCTCATCGTCGGGCCCTGATAGGAAACACAAACTGATGAAAGAAGCCCCGGTTCTCCCATTTGGATTTGACCTGGAAAGCTGGGGAAATCCTAATCCTGAAGGACCACTGGTTGTAAAGTGAGCGCACTTTAAAATAACTAAATACAACTTTGATTCGCAAAATGTCATGATGCATAATCTTTTCTCCAGACAAAATGACTCCTTTCATGGACCTGATTGGTTCAATTTCCTGGCACGATTAGAGTTCTCCTCATGGCTAGTATTGATTGTTGACCAGTTACAGCAAGCTCTACCAGGCATTCAGTATGTTTTGCTTAGCGCCTCTCGATTTAGTGCTGTCCGGGTCTGCCAGACTGTACCGGAGGTCATCTGACGCCAGGTTAAACAAATATGGCGACCGTCTCACTGAGTGAATGGATATCAGCCATGACTCACTGATAGGTCTTTCTACAGCATATAGTTCTACAGTAATTTGACAAACTCAACCTTCAAACCGAGTGGAATTGGCACTATTAAATCTATTTAATAACTGTTTGGTGTATTCCAAGATAAATAGAAGTTGCATGCACAATATACCAGTTAATTAGATAGAACAGTTCTGTGAATCTGCAAGAAACCTGCAGAATATGGCAAGACCTCTAAAGGGGTAAATAGAGAGAAGTGCAAATCATGTTCCTGGGAAGAAGATGTAGTTATATATCAGGAGAGTTTCTCATCTTTGTCCTTCTTGCTATATGCTGCACCATGGCAGTAGTTGTAACCTTCATGAGTTACGGCCCTTGAATTTGTTACATCCCTCCACTGCTTCATAGCCTTCAACCCTTTTTAATGTATTTTCCTTCGCTGTCGGCCTGTCTGGCTGCCTAATCAAAAATTGAAAACGACTCAGATCGTGGCCGAGCACGCACAACTTTTGTTTTGTGATGTTTGTATGATGCGAAGACGCTATCCGCGAGAACAAGCAGCATGCTCAACGACAGTCGGTAAGCATGAGATGGAAGGAACAAGTTCCTGACAACCAACAAATTTCCAGACAAAATGATATTTTGATTGACAGTGATTCACGTTCAGATGGAAAGCTGGATGGGAGTTAATGTGGTTCCAGAGAAATCCAATTTTATGTCTACTGCGTACATTTTTGCGAATCTACCAAGATAGTGATATTTAAAGGAAATTTAATTGAAAAGAAAAATGTAGCATTTTAAGAGAACAGTTGTGAAATGATACTTGAATTAGATAATGTGTTTTCCAAATTGTGATGCAATATGATCTCAGCAAAGTAACGTAGGCAAACTGACTTAGCGAAATCAGGGTAATTTGGCCTCATGACCATGGTTTTCCATGTTGGCATCCTATTGTCTTGAAGAGAAGCCTGGTGACCCTCATTTTTTTTTTAATTTTCTGATTCAGCATTGTTTCAGGAAAATATATTGAGACATTTTTGGAGAAAATCACATTTTATCTTCTTAGAAAATATTAGCTTTTTCTATGAAAATAGAGCCATTTTCAGAGAATTCCTATCTAATCCAATATATTGGAATAGGATTAAACCATTATAATAGACTATATAGCTTTCTAGATTCTGCAAAAATAAGCCTGGGGACCTGAATTTTATCCTTTATTCTGATTGTTGAAGGAACAAGTTGAAATATAAGAAAAATGATATTTTATTTTCAAATTGTGTGGAACCTCCTTAAGGGCTTGTACTCTTTATGTTAGACATTTTTTTGATTGTCCGATGGACCTTAAAAGGAACTCTATGATTGGCTGGATTTCCCTCCAATTTTCTCCACAAGCCAATGAAAATGCTGGAAATCTTTCTATTTGAAAATTTGAATTGACCAATCA
>JAVTVY010028271.1:0-11645 GCA_036873755.1 Hanleya hanleyi
ACCCCATATGACCGCCATTCTGAATTTCACCATCAAATATGGATCATAGGGATATGTAAATAGATTCAAAACGGACAGAAGATTTCAGGCTATGCATAGAGAACCATCGGTTTTGATAAATTTGCCCAGTGAGCTAAGAATAATGCTTTGAACTACTCGAGCAACATGAAAAAGTGTGATTTTCAGAATACCCCAGGTTCGCTGTTTTGAATTAAACCATCATATTTTGAGCTGAAAATTATGCAAACAGATTCTAAATCGATGTAAAGAGTTAGACTTTGATGTGAGATCCACTGATGTTAACAAATTTTCACAATGATCAGAGAATAATGCATATTATATTAACTGTAGAGGCGTGACTGACGGGTAACCCCACATGATCGCTATTGTGAATTAACGCATGATGGTTAATCACTAGAATTATGGAAATGGGCTAAAAATTAGCTCAATATAATATTCCATAGTATATTATTCCCTTCCACCTTGAACCCTACCGCACAAAGAACTAGTTTAGCATGGGTACCCATTTTAACAAAAAATGCCATCAAAAGTTACATTTTGCGTCCTTGGTTGGTCTTCTACATCTGAGTGTAAAGGTCATGGCTAAATTCAAAATGGTTACAATGAGGTGCCCTCAGAAAGTAGCATTTGTCATTGTTTTCCGTCCATTATTTATTACATTTCTTGCCCACAAGTGCATAAAACTAATTTATTTAGCCTAAATAATCATTCTCCATCGCACTGGTATTTTAAAAGAAAAATCGCTGAAAAAAACATCGGCAGAAAAATGTCTCCCGACCAGATGACTTCAGCGTGATGTCATCATGATGGTCATCTTGATTTTTTTGAAAGCATTTTATAGTAGACGTTGGCCAAAGTATATAGTATAGAAAGTTTCAGTCCTCCAGCCCGGGGAGTAACGAAAATAGCCCGATTCTGAGTAGGGTTCATTGCTGGTAATAATTAGCTATAGGTAATGTGTATATTTGTAACAAATCAGATTCAAACACCTCAGTGAGCCATAATTTGATATCAATTTGGCCTTCCTAAGACATAGAGAGCAAGAAAATCGAGCAAGAAAATCGATATTTTATCATCTGTGGCGGCCATCTTGGATTTTTTGTGTTTCACGTGAATTATATAGGAAAGTCAAGAGGGCTCCTAGGCTGAAAATTATCAGTAGCCATTAAGGAAGCATCATGCAAAATATGGCGCTTTTATCCGGCCTGTAACGGTAATTTTGAAAAATGACCCTAAGCCACCTGACTAATACAGATAGCTTGCAGTATTGGGGTTATTTAGTTTGCGCACATGATTCAACAGTCACAATCAAAGCGTGACCGAGATAAATCCTGTTCTAGATAACATCTTTACAAGGAAGATCATATGGATTAAGAATACTGCGACTGCAATATCAGAGATAGGGATTTGGCATTTTAGAAGCATCGTGATGTTTTGCTTGCATCATGAAAACGTTTGACCGCTTCTCTCTTGCAGGAAATTAGCCTATGTTTATGTAAACTATGGTTTTTGTTTGTTTTTTGGCATTTGGTGCAAATGCTGCTATATGGAATACGGAATAGGTCTTTCGATTATGAACGCGAAACTTCTTTACTTAATGACGGATTAGACCCTCGCATATCGAAGCTCTATGCTTACGTCTGCCGTTGCGACGTTTGGAGCTATATGGTCGGTCCATGGCAGAAAATAAATCGAATCGCCCATGTGTTAAACTAGGGTAATCAGGGGATCAGTTAGCGGAAATAATATGGTAGAATGCGATAAGAGCTGTTCCATTTCGAAGATGATTATTAGACGATAGAAAAAACATACAAACATGCTTACATTGAAGCTGAAGGCGAACTCATTTGATTTTTGTCGATTTTTCCATCAGTGTGTCTGTTGAGATAGACGCGTCAAATCCGACAATGTGGCTGGATGCGACGTCCATAGTTTCCAGACATATATCATTCGTCCATAACAGATACATTTCAAATAATCATGACATGGAATTTTGATGAAAGTAATCTAAATTTGGGTTTTTAAATCCGAGGTTGTGTAGATTTGCAATATTGAGATACGAGAGCCGAAAATTCTCTGCATACAACGGTTTCTCATTGAATGCCACACGATGTTATATGATTAACGTAATAAATCCACGCCTTCTTGTTAGAATGGTTTTCAATTGATATAGGGTGTTCTTTGTTCTATTGTAGACGCCGGTTCCAACAGTGACACTAACTAGAGATACTCGTCCAAGATGACCGACACATACATATATCTACCAATCGGTATCATGGTCATAGTTGTGCAATTATGCTGCGTTGGCCTTTTCTGCTACAAAAAACGTGGATCGAAAGGAACAGGTGTGTATACATCACTGTATTTTACTTTATCTATAGACCTCTGGAGAGCATATGCAATGTTGTAAAACAGCGATATTTCTTGTCGAAGTAATTTTTAATAAAGTCGGATATAGGTCTTTGCCACGTCCAACCATAACAATTATCCTGTTTAACCCTACCTGGCCTGGGGGGGGGGGGGGCGGAAAGTGCCCCCCTAGTGAACTTTTCTCTGCTGTTCCGAAATGACAAAACCGAGGAGGCTGAAATTTGGTGACTTTTAAGCTTATCTTATTGGGGTTATTCTGAGCCTATTTTCATATACCCCCGGGCAAAGGATCATGGGTAAATTCAAAATGGCGGCCATGTGGTATCCGCGAAAGTCGTGTTTTTTCAATCTTTTCGCTCCACTTCTTCACATTTTCCTTTCCTAAAAGGCCTTGACAGTATTTTATTTATGCAAAACTAATTATTCTATATTTTATTTGATTTTTTTCGAGAGAAAATTCGGAAAAATTTCGAAAAATCGACCCCAAAAAAGCCGAAAAATGGATACTGTGTGGTAAATTTCAGCGCTCTAGTCTTAGTGGTAGAGAAAATATATAGGGGGGGGGGCACTTTCCGCCCCGCCCTCCGCCATCCACAGGCTGCGATACACCCCAAATCGCCCAGGCCAGATAGCGTTAAAGTGATATGGGTTGGGACGTGGATGAAATGAAAATTTACAGCCTTTGGTGAGGATGCTTTATATTATTTTCTCAAATGATCATGTTGCTGACTTTTGGGCAAGTTACAGGGCCCGTTCGACAGCGTTCCGGCTTCGTGGCACAGGTTCCTCGCTGGATACCCGGTGGTACTCGTCCACCGATGATAGTATCGGTTGTGGAGCTCATTCGAAATGACACTACGGCCATGCAACACGAAGCACAGTCGTCTCTACCAACTTTTGAATCAAATAACGGATGGGAGGATGATGCATCGCCACCTGCCTATACGTCAGAGTCGCCACCACCCTACAGTGAGGCGATTGCTTCATCAGCTGCGTCTCACACTACACATCCTCCCGAGAGTGAGAAACGTTCCACAGCCCCTGTTTCAGCTACCACTTGCTATGAATATCGCTGTAAGTAAAGAGGGCACGGTGTTTGATATTAGCATTCCTGCTCCTTTAAACATTGCGCGGCACGTCCTTCCGATCATTGGCCCTTGAATGTGAAAGTGAATGTACTCTTACTGTTTTAGATATCACGTCTTATCAGAACGCCATAATATTTCAAGTAGCTTTTGTTAATTTGGTGATGTATCCCTAAGGAGAGATTTGTTATGTGCAAGCATGTGCGGTTTTAGTATGATTCAAAAGACATTTTGGGAAATAAGAAAACCGAAATAAAGGAACAGTTTCCCGGATGGCATCTCAACTATCTACATTTGAGAGATTGTCAAGTGTCAAGTGTCAAGCGATAGCCGTTACTTTCTTTTAGCAACACAATGGAATTCATTTTGGATCATCATATTACATTGTATATATCCGACCAAATATGCGAACGGAGACGATTACAATTTTGGCACGACGAATTATCTTTTTCTTGTTACTGATAGTCGTGTTAGTTTATTTACTATGTAAACAAACAGGACACACAGAATATTATACATTGAGTTTATCGAACATTAGGACTGGAATAATATATTTCATTTTTTGTTGTTGGAATACTGCGTGATGGCACGAAATCCGAGGATCTCATGTTTGAACCACTCAACCTTTGCCACGAGCGTCTCTTATTTCCCGAGAGAAGCGCCAGCGCAGCTGTAGTCTGCATGTATGGTACATTGAGACGTCTTTCTAATCGGCCAAGATTGTATTCCAGGCATCATTTCCAACCACTAGAAGCTGCTTATTTCATGTGTGTTTTCATAATGAATCCCGATTTAATTTATTTGTCAATGTGCATACAGTAACGGGTCTACACCTATATCATGGTCTATTATTTTGTTAACTTACATGTAGTAACACTATGCATCGTTTATGATTGTTAAGCTTACTCGACTTTTAATCAGCTGTTTGTATTCAACTTCACTGCACTGATTAACTTAATATAATATCGTGCTTTATTAAGGCTGTCGCTTCGCGCACAGCCTTATTGGATCAGCTTGGTCTCATGGGGGCCAAAATCGCTTTGTCCGCAAGATTGCGAAAAAACAAAGCAGTGTTGGGACTTACGTTCACAGTGCCAAATGTGGACAAGACATTGAACTGGAAATTCGTTATAATTTCATGCTGATTGGAACTAAAGAAAGTGCGTTTTTCTTCATCGAAATACACTCTGTTGACGCTGATTGTGAGGGTAATGGCGGCCAAATCTCGGATCAAGGAGATATGGCGGTAGTTCGATAAAATCGAAATCAACCATCTCCCATGATACTTAGCGCAGTAATCAAGGGCAAGCATTCAGTGTAGATACTCATCATTGGCGGAGGTAGCGTGGGGATTCCTAGGAATGCCCTTTTTTATCCAATCGTAACTGTCGTTATTTGCTATCATCATGATCATGCCGGAGTTCTAAAAATGGCGGCAGAAGTCCAGCTCGATAATTGTTATTACTTTTGGCGTTTATGGAAATAAAATGAGCAAAACAGAGGAAATAAATGACCAGGGAGGTTGACAAATATTTATTTAATCCATTGGCCTGCAAGGGCAAAACGGTGAGTCACTTCACTTATTGAAGCAGGAACCATGCGATGTAATCTAGGTCGGGCGGCCAAAACTTTCGATTCGTTGTCAACATAATAAAATCAGTAACAAAATCAAATGTTACTATAGAGTTTAGGTCCAGCCAGTTGAACAATGAATTGAGGGATCTTTATCTACATTCAAAGAAGTAATAATTTTAGTTTTTATATAGATCGATATTATAAACAAAAACAAGTAAATAGACTTGCCAAGTCGTCCCATATAAACAGTCAACTGGTCCAAAGCCAACTCGTCCCGTAATGCAGACCGTCTTGAACAATGAATTCAAAAATGTCCGATGTTGTGGAGCACAGACCTGCATTTCACAGAAATAAATTTTGCATTCGTTGCTATGCTTTGTCCCAATGTCAGAGTTGCTGAATGCGACGTTAAACCCTAATTCTCTCTCTCTCTCTCTCCCAATGTCAGAGTTCGTAAATTCTTAAACTTTCAGTGCAACACTGACTGTGCTGGGTGAAAATTATAGTGGACATGCACATTTCATCTTTATCGATTTTGATTGATCCAGGAAGTTGTTGCACATGAGGAAGTAGCTAAGATTCATAGCGTCTCCCTTCCCTCACCGCTATCCCGACGACAAATACATTTCCCGGGTGGTAACTCGAACATCTCCATGGCGCACTTATTATTACCTTTGCGCTCTATTGGACTTTCATTAACTTGAGAAAAAGGGCCGCCATGAATAAAAATACCATAATCGATGTTGTGATCATCATCCCCTGTATATACACGGCGTCTATTATGACGGAAATGCCCATCTTCTTGACCCTCGATTTCATGTGATTTTGAGGCTCCATAGGGATAATTTTAACGTCTGTAATTAATTTTTGACCGACGAATGACCATTTAGTCTGCCATTTCTGTATTTTTATTCATGGCGGCCCATTTTCTCAAGTTCATGAAGGTCCAATAGGGCACAAAGGTAATAATAATTGCGCCATGGTGATGTTCGAGTTACCACCAGCGAAATGTATTTGTCGTCGGCATAGCGGTGAGGGAAGGGAGACGCTATGAATCTTAGCTAATGAGGAAGATGAAGAAAACATCAACTATATTTAAGTACAGGGGTTTTTGTTAAGCTGTGATTTCGTGCACTCACAAGGTCATGATAAGAATAGGCCTCGGCTCCTCGGACAGAAACGACTACCTGGAGCATTCCTGGGGTTCTTCCCAGCCTCATTGGATTTGAAGAAAACAACAGATAGCCCTACAGGCACATCATATTTAGATCTGTATCTCTTTTAAAAAGAAGTGGGGTTACTCTCTCGTTGACGTTGACAAGAGAGATGATTACAATTTCGACATTGTAAACTATCCCTTTCTGGACAGTAATATTCCAGTGGGACCTGCATATGGCGTATACATATCTCGCTTAGTAGCATTTGCTAGATCCTGTGTTAAATGTGACGATTTTAATCAACGTCACAAAACATTGCTGCAGAAACTTATAAAATACGAATGTAGCGTGCAAGATCTATGGCGCTACGTTTCATAACTTGTGTCTAATTCCGCTTAACCCGGGGCTAGTGGCCGTATGAACCCATGTACTTCAAGATCCTCATGGTACTCATATGAACAGTCACAATCATCTCTTTTAACCTTTTCAACCTTGCAGTTGCAATTTCAGACTGTCCTACTTGATCTCATCTGGAGTGTTGCCGTGCAAAAAGTTGCGAAACTAATAAATTCTTTCATGCAGTGTGAAATAGCACGATCATCTCGAGCTGATCGTATATATACATCTGTCGGAACAAAATTACATGTACAACACTTCTTTGCATTTTCAGAACTATATACGCCCACAGACCAAAGTTAAAAAAACTCACAACATTAAAATACACGAATAACGGCAGCCTTTCGAAGTCCACGAGTTCTAGTTTATTTTTAGAGGATTCCACCCAGCCCATAGGCTACAGAGGTGGTTTCCTATACAGTAGATATATACATAATATAGATGACTGGCCTTGATTAACTAAAACACTTATGTAGAATATATCTACGAAATATGTTTTCGTCTGTTTGCATACACAAACGATAATGAAAAAGGGCAATGGACTATATCATTATGCTGCGAAAATTGAAAACGAGAAAGGCAACATCAGATTATTTAAACAAAACCATCCAATACCCGCTTAAAACGCCCAGTAGCATTTATGTATTCAAAAACAGCTTGATTTTGTATTTTCTTCCCAAGAAAACGATTTGTCGCCACGTAATAGGATATCTAACAAGTCATCAGATAAGAAATCTAAATACATAGAGTAGTGTATACCTGGACTAATGATATTCGCAACTTGTGTCAGCAGGAGTTAACGCGAGGCAGCAAAAACCGGGCAATATAAAAAGTAGTATTTGGCAGTCTCATGACTGAAATCACCCTTAAGTATTCTACAGTGATTAGTAACCGAAGGACCATATGAATATCAATAGAAAAGAGGATTAATTTCGATTCCCTCAGCTGTACGGAGTTGATTTTTGAACGAATTCAGAGAAAGTAAATTTAGAATGTTGACCGGAAGATTATTCCATATTATAAGTTAGTCGGCAGTTCGCAGTTAGCGGTTCGCTATTCGAAGGGGACCAGTTGTTATTTTATCATCAAAAGAATAATAGACAATTTAACCCCTTTCCCGGCCGAATTTGACCTCCATACTTGGCACATCAACTCAGTGATCCAAGAGCAATACGAAGATATCATTGGTTCCCCGATCTGACGTCAGGGGGCGCTGTTCCCAATAACTACGCGAATAGCAAACTGAATAGCAAACTGGCTATTTTGAACCCTTTCCCGACCGAATTTCATCTCAATACTTGGCACATCAACTCAGTGAGCCAAGATAAACACGATGATATCATTAGTTCCCCGTTCTGACGTCAGGGGGCGCTGTTCCCAATAACTACGCGAATAGCAAACTGAATAGCAAACTGGCTATTTGACCCCTTTCCCGACCGAATTTCAGCTCAATACTTGGCACATCAACTCAGTGAGCCAAGATAAACACGATGATATCATTAGTTCCCCGATCTGACGTCAGGGGGCGCTGTTCCCAATAACTACGCGAATAGCAAACTGAATAGCAAACTGGCTATTTTGAACCCTTTCCCGACCGAATTTCATCTCAATACTTGGCACATCAACTCAGTGAGCCAAGATAAACACGATGATATCATTAGTTCCCCGATCTGACGTCAGGGGGCGCTGTTCCCAATAACTACGCGAATAGCAAACTGAATAGCAAACTGAATAGCAAACTGTCTATTTGACCCGTTTTTCGACCGAATTTCAGCTCAATACTTGGCACATCAACTCAGTGAGCCAAGATAAACACGATGATATCATTAGTTCCCCGATCTGACGTCAGGGGGCGCTGTTTCCAATAACTACGCGAATAGCAAACTGAATATCAAACTGGCTATTTTGAACCCTTTCCCGACCGAATTTCATCTCAATACTTGGCACATCAACTCAGTGATCCAAGAGCAATACGATGGTATCATTGGTTCCCCGATCTGACGCCAGGGGACGCTGTTCCCAATAACTACGCGAATAGCAAACTGAATATCAAACTGAATAGCAAACTGAATAGCAAACTGGCTATTTGACCCCTTTCCCGACCGAATTTCGGCTCAATACTTGGCACATCAACTCAGTGAGCCAAGATAAACACGATGATATAATTAGTTCCCCGATCTGACGCCAGGGGACGCTGTTTCCAATAACTACGCGAATAGCAAACTGAATAGCAAACTGGCTATATGACCCCTTTCCCGACCGAATTTCAGCTCAATACTTGGCACATCAACTCAGTGAGCCAAGATAAACACGATGATATCATTAGTTTCCCGATCTGACGTCAGGGGGCGCTGTTCCCAATAACTACGCGAATAGCAAACTCAATAGCAAACTGGCTATTTTGAACCCTTTCCCGACCGAATTTCATCTCAATACTTGGCACATCAAGTCAGTGATCCAAGAGCAATACGATGGTATCATTGGTTCCCCGATCTGACGCCAGGGGGCGCTGTTCCCAATAACTACGCGAATAGCAAACTGAATAGCAAACTGAATAGCAAACTGGCTATTTGACCCCTTTCCCGACCGAATTTCACCTCAATACTTGGCACATCAACTCAGTGAGCCACGATCAACACGATGATATCGTTATTTCCCCAATCTGGCGCCAGGGGACGCTGTTCCCAATAACTACGCGAATATCAAACTGAATAGCAAACTGAATAGCTAACTGCCTATTGTGACCTTTTCCCGACCGAATTTCACGAATAGCAAACTGAATAGCAAACTGGCTATATGACCCCTTTCCCGACCGAATTTCAGCTCAATACTTGGCACATCAACTCAGTGAGCCAAGATAAACACGATGATATCATTAGTTTCCCGATCTGACGTCAGGGGGCGCTGTTCCCAATAACTACGCGAATAGCAAACTGAATAGCAAACTGGCTATTTTGAACCCTTTCCCGACCGAATTTCATCTCAATACTTGGCACATCAACTCAGTGAGCCAAGATAAACACGATGATATCATTAGTTCCCCGATCTGACGTCAGGGGGCGCTGTTCCCAATAATTACGCGAATAGCAAACTGAATAGCAAACTGAATAGCAAACTGGCTATTTGACCCCTTTCCCGACCGAATTTCACCTCAATACTTGGCACATCAACTCAGTGAGCCACGATCAACACGATGATATCGTTATTTCCCCAATCTGGCGCCAGGGGACGCTGTTCCCAATAACTACGCGAATATCAAACTGAATAGCAAACTGAATAGCTAACTGCCTATTGTGACCTTTTCCCGACCGAATTTCACCTCAATACTTGGCACATCAACTGAGTGAGCCAAGATCAACACGATGATATCGTTATTTCCCCGATCTGACGCCAGGGGGCGCTGCTCCCAATAACTACGCGAATATCAAACTGAATAGCAAACTGAATTGCTAACTGCCTATTGTGACCTTTTCCCTACCGAATTTCACCTCAATACTCTGCACATCAACTCAATGAGTCATGCTCAACGCGATGATATCATTAGTTCCCCCATCTGACGCCGGGAGGCGCTGTTCTGAATACGTACGGGAATACATATTTGTGTACAATTTAGAGTACGTTCTACCAGTGTCTCATTGCAATGTCTGTCAAATACATAGTATAGGCAGCTGAGCAGATTTACTTTTCGGATAGTTGTTCAGGTATGTAAACCATATAATAGCATGATAGGTGATGTTGTGAAAGTTGAACCCTGTCTAGGATGAAATTGGAGTATTGTGAGGGACCTCCAACCGTGTAAGTTTTTCTCCAGTGCTTCGAGACGAAGAAACATTCAGAGCTAAAAAATGCGTCTTTTCTTTATTTATTTGTTTTTTTTTATGTGTTTGTGAAACAAATTCTAAAATTTTATTTTCCTAACTTCTATTTTAAAGCAATTGCTAATGCGCTCACTTTCTAAATAGTGTTAGAGAACGTTTTCCTTATCTGAATATTCCTGAACATATATAGCTGCAATCTGCGCATTTAAACTCACTGGTTCGTCACTGCGCATGCGCAGAAAAATAACGGAAGTGCGCAGTTCTGGTGTGCGCAGGTGTTTTGCGCAAGTGTGGCGTCAGGTTCGGGCACGTGACTTTGGGGGCATGTATTCCTCCTCGGTGATGCGACCGGCGGTGATGCGGTCGCGGGGGGAAAAAGCCTCCGCGGACAGAAAATAGTCCCAAATACGCGGGGAGCCGGGGGAAATTTCTCAGCAATCTTCAGGACATTTTGGGGAGCGAAAGGGGCCCCTACTGGACCGATTTGGTCGAGTGAGGTGTCAAAGTGAAGCGCTCCTCCAGGGCGATCAAGTCGTGGGTGGGTGTATGTAAAATTAGGATTTGTCCCGAAAATATAAAAGACTTTCTTCCCTTATATGTGTTGTAATTTACTCCTAAAATAGGGCAAAACTCCTATCTACCATATCCAAAAGGGCTAATATCGGTCTCCAGGCTTATCGGGACTGCCTATCAAGTCATCGGTGGGTGCATGTATATTGAGGATTTGTCCCCGAAAAGATAAAAAGTGGAACACGGACTTTACCTCTATAATAATGGAAAAACCCTATCAACCAGGTCCAAAGTGCTAATATCGGTCTCCGGGCTTATCGGGACCTGCCTATCAAGTCATGGGTGGGTGCATGTAAAATTAGGGTACTCATCTTACATCCGGGTGTTTCCATTTTTAACATCCAGGGACCCTGGTTTTACATCCGGGTACTCTTACATCCTTGCGCAGGTCTGTGTGCGCAGGTCACGTGGTTTGGTGGTGTGGGTCTGCGCAAGTGCGTCACGTCACGTCCAGTTTCAGAATGACCAAAAACTACCTGCGAGCACAGAAGAGTTCCAATTTTTCCATAAACCTTAAACGTATGCGTGGATGATAGGTACTGAACTTCAACACCCGGAACCTCTACAACATCCGGGTTTTCCCCCTTTGGGGTGGAGTGCGTCGTCCGCTCCGTCTTACATCCGGGACCACTTTAACATCCGGGACATCTTCA
>JAVTVY010028272.1:0-10168 GCA_036873755.1 Hanleya hanleyi
AAGATGAGAGCCATTTTCTTCTTGTATGTCCTTTATATACTCAAGAACGAACGGAGTTTTTCCGAGATATTAATACACCGGTTGTTCCGACCTCCGAATTATTTCAATTCATACTTGATCCAAATAGCACTTTTATGGCTCTTCGTGTTTGCAAATATATATCTACATGTTTTGAGTTGCGTAAAAGAAAACTACTGACGGCAAAGTAATTGTCATTCTCTTTTTAATTACAGGAAACACTGTTATATATCTAATAACGGAGACTCTCTATATCATATATACGTCTACCCATATGATGTAAATGTGTTAATGTTAAAATGTTAATGTCATTTTGTTTATTGTTTTTTACACTGTCCTTAATGGACGTAAAGTGCATCTTGTACACTCGTACCTAGCCCCCAACTCACACGCACCGTTGGGGTCTAGTTAGCTAAATAATATATAGCCCTCAAGAGTATGAGGGCTATACGTCGGCCCCAGTCACCTCCAGCGAGGGTTTTAGATAATTTTATTACGAATCACCCACCTCTGAACCTGCCGTACATCTAAACTCTATCCCCTCCTGCGCACTATTTCAAAATCTTGCACTCTATTGTGAAATAGTAACGAATATATCGCCGTCTGAATTTCCCAGACGACTTCCACTTTAAACGCGCCATGTTAACCGTATAGAGTGACGTCACCAACATGGCGCGCAGAGAGCTAGAAGTTTCCGACTGGAAAATTCAGACGGGGATATATTCGTTACTATTTCACAATAGTGTGCAAGATTTTGAAATAATGCGCAGGAGGGGATAGAGTTTAGATATACGGCAGGTTCAGAGGTGGGTGATTCGTAATAAAATTATCTAAAACCCTCGCTGGAGGTGACTGGGGCCGACGTATAGCCCTCATACTCTTGAGGGCTATATATTATTTAGCTAGGTCTAGTAAGCAACAGGCATTTTGTATTCTCTGATTGGCTGAATTACCGGTCTAAATCTAGACCGGTAAATAAACCAATGTCAATATGTGTTGTTGTTGTTCGTGTGTATCTAGTGACCAGTACTCGTCTATGGTGCGATAAAGGGCCTTGAGCGCTACGGCCACCAACCCACCAAGTATTATATAGATCCTTTGTAAGATTTGATGAGCGATGAGCGATTATGGTATGTTTCCTAAATAAAGCCCTCGCTTCTACGACTCGCTTCTAAAGCCCTCGCTTCTAAACTATTCACCGTGTAGGCCTATGTTTTAATCCAACCTGGGCGGGGAGGGGTGGAGGATTACCATTACCAGTAGGCGCAACTGTTTCAATCTGTCACCATATTATGGGAAATACTATGGGAGAGGGGTGATACGCAACAAAATTTTGTGTTACATGTACTCTCAGAAATATTCAGGGAATAATCCTGAATAGATCAGGCTGCACATCTACAACTCAATTTCAGGGATTTTACCTTAAATCCAGAGATAAATAGAGGTTATCATGGTACTGTGTGTTCTGGGACGTCGTATCAGCTCGAGTGCTCTGAGGTCCGATCGCCGTATCGACCGAGCCCGCAGGGCGAGGTCGATACGGCGATCGGACCTCAGAGCACGAGAGCTGATACGACGTCCCGGAACACACAGTACCTTGATAACCTTTTTATCATATACCTGTATTTATATTAACTTTGTCGGTCATATTTAGCGGTATTTCCGCAGGACTATGTTGGATGATGCAGCATTCAAATCTAGGGTAGTGCACAGGCCTCGACTCTTACCCCAGTTTTATATGCAGAAACGAGTTGTCAGTCAGTGTAGCAGAAACAATGATCAAAATCAGAAAGAAGACAGAATTCATTTTTGGTTGAAATAAATTACCTATAATAACTATAAATAACCTTCAATTCAACATTACATACAGTACCAGAATTTATATATATTATTGAATGTACCGCAATATTCACATGAGAACAAGGTTTCTCTTAGCTAGCCTCATAACTAGGTCAAAAAGTAAATTCATACGCGCTGTAACTTTCAAACTTTACCGGAAGCGACAAACATGTGGAAACTGACAGAAACGTTCTGTAACATTTAGAGTTTATATATTGATGTCTTCGACCAAAAGCGAAAAGTATAATTCGTTTTAGTTATTATTTATGTCAAATTATTTGACGGGATCGATCCAGCAGACTGGCAGACCGTTATATTCAGGGTGCAGTGCTGAAAGTTGGCGCCGTGAAAGATACCCGCTGCGGTCGTCTGAGTTTGTGACAGGAGATTCTGGTGTATTCGTATCGGAATGTTTTGGTCAGTCAGTGAGTCCGAACTTTGTATCAAAGGGGCGGAAGTGACAGGGACACACGGAGAATCGTCGACATTACTGGTACTTGGGATAGCGTGACACGGAGATTTATTAGTTGCCGTATCTGTTACACCGAGAATATGTGACATCTCTTTCTGTTGTTCATGACTGGCAACAGCATAATTGTTCAGACTGGCAACGTTTTTGTGCCCCGTCAGTTGCATAATTGTTGTCGGTGGTACTCCAGCGTGGAGAAGACGTGTCGCTGTCGATTTTCTGGCACTGTGGTTGGTTTTCCGTCCAGGTATGTTAGCATTTCCTGTTATTGTTTTCATAATTTCCCCTAATTTATTTTCCCCCAGTGGCTGACATTTATACCAGACAGAGCTTGATGCTTTCCTCTGGTAGTGTATGGCAAGATAAAATGGGCTATCAGGAGCACACATTTTCTGGGGCCTGTGACTTCGGAACTCCTTGTAAGTGTGAACTGGGCATTCCTCAGTGTTATTCGGCAAGGCGAATTGTTTGGGGTGGAAGGGGCGTTCGTGGCCACTCGGATTGGCGCCGGTTCTCGTTTTTGTCACTCGCTCATTGAATTCAATGAATTCGAGACCGTTCGCATCAGTTTTTAGCGTTAAATCCCCCCACCTCAGTTTTCGGTTTTCAGAAGTTGGCCGCAGCCCAAAATGCATAGTATTGTTCAACCACATTTTGTTTTGTAACTGTTTTGGACTCTGGCAGCCAAGCTGACTCGTTTCAGATAGGATGATCTGTTCGTCTCGGGTGAGAGGCTCTGATTTATTTGGCCTATTTCCTTTTCCTTTCGCTTTAAGTTCTTTTCTTTTAGAGGCCAGGACATCCCGACTTGTCTGGAACTCGCGGTCCAATATCAGACTGTATGGGTAGTTTTTCTCACGCAGGAACCTGTCAATACCTCGATGGTAACTTGTAAGAGTGTCCGACTCATATTCAGATCCATCAAATTTTCTAATTGAAAGCAGAAATGAGCCGATGTAGTTGTCCAGCTCCAGATGTGGGATGAGCTGTAGTTCCCGTTCTTCGAACCGTGGAGAGGCCCCAAGCCATTTTGCAAAAGTGCGTACAACGCTGTCAGTTTTCCGTACAGTATTTTTATTTCTCATATCAGTAACAAACTCTGTCTGGGATTTCTGAAGCTCTACAAATGTTGGGGCACGGTTATTCACATTTGGAGGGGGGCCATGATGTTGTATTCGTTCATTCAGCAATGCTAAATCTTCAGGTTCCGGGTCGGAGTCCGATTCATCATGGTTTTCATTGTACACTGGTGGTGTTGTTGTTGATGATGACGTTGTTGTTGTTGATGCTGCCGCCGCAGTCTGATGTTGCATCGTTATATCAAGCTCGAGAGGCATGTCCCGAATAGCACCATCAATTCCATCGTCACTGGGAAAGTTATTTGTTGAACCGCTTTCGTCAGATTGGTTGGGGGAATTGGGCAAAAAGCCCAGGTCAAAATTTGCCGGCTCAAAAGAACTGTTCGTGTCACTGTCAAAATTGGCAAAGGAATCCTCCATTGTACAGTGTATGAAATTGTACAATACTAACAAACAGGAAAATGTCAACAGGGAATAATAATTAACGAATGTCTGAATATATACACAGTTTTCTGGCGATAATTCCCGTTTTCCGATAAGAGCTGTACTCGATAAGTGTGAATTGCTGAAGGAATTTCTTTGTGTGGCCTACCATGACCTACTAGTAGGGCCTATGCCATGGCCTAGCAGACGACAGACGTTTCTATTAAATAAATTTTATTTTCATTGTAAACCAGACCCTTTGTATGTTTTCATTGTAAACCTGAGACCCTTTGTATGTTTTTTGAGGACATCGGCTTTATCGCATTGTGCTTTCTAAAAAAAAAAATAACTTAAATTTTTGGCCACGAACACCAGATAAACAGTGACCGTGGTCCAATATACTTGGATATGTTGCAGGGGTTTTCCCGACAGGTGGCGCGACTCAATGCGACCTAGATAGACAAGGCGAAAGTAGTCCCTCTTTTTCCGGAGGATGTGATACGGGAAATGCGATACGGAATAAGAAAACATTGTATTTGTTACCTAGCATACATAGGTATATGATAAATATTATTATCCATTTGACCAGTTTTACTATTTTTCAATAATAGTATCGCCTGGGTGACTCGAACTGTTTAATCCTGCAATATATATAGTAACGTAAACCCCACTGGAACCGATTTTAATATAATACCTCATTAGCGAGAGGATAGGGAAACGGAAGTTATGCCACGATGTCAGTGGTTAGCGACCGTGTGGTCATGCGATTCAAGGTGACCACATGAAGCGTGACTGAGATGCAAATCGTCATGGGAATCGTTTGCGGTTCTTGAATTGCATAATGCAGTCAGCCTATCGGCCTGTGGCTTCATATGACCTCTTGTCAGTACGCCGGCATCCTTTCCTCCACCATTGTATGTCACATCTAATTGAGGTATTAATAACGCGTTTCAACATTGCGCTGGAAGAAAAAAGCAGGAAGCCGTGGAAATAATCCTATCCAGAAAAGCCTCCAGATAAAGTTTATTCTAAGAATCAAATCGTAATGTTGTGTTCTATTGAGAACGTTCCATCGCGCAGTGATATGCACGACAAGAGATGCAACTTTTACTCATGCTAGATAAATTTATGATATCTGTCTACTATCCGGCCACGTCATCATCCTGGACTACAGGCCTATTGTCTTTTAAATATGTAAATTTATATCATAGTTTGAATGGCGAAGTGTACGCAAATGTAGCCCCGCTTGACAAGCTGTCCATTTTCTGGTTCTCACAACGCGTGTACAACATAAGACCTGTCCGATAATTGGTTCACCTCTGATGCGAAACATAAACGGAAGGACAGACTTTGGAATTACAACACATATAAGGGAAGTGGGAAGAGGTGCCGACATACTGACTGCGTCACATGACTTCACAGAATAGTCTTCTGGTTAACCTATTCTAAAGCACATACCAAGAATCTAACGATTCGTGATATGTGTTGTATCTCAGGTACGCTTTTATTGTACCAGTTACGTCGATTACGTTAAACTGATAAGTGGATACATGACCAAATTCTAATTAATGCTTCCACCTCTTGGAAGACTTACTAAGATTGTTTTGATTATTTTTATTATTCTACCAGATTTTGTCATTCATTTTTCTCAGAAGCTATAAGATTGCTAAAATCGCATAATGTATCAAAAGTGCCTTTGTTTGATATTACACAAACGACGAGTCGGATTGTTCCGATATTTTGCATACATATTCAGTGTATTACGGGTATAATGCCAGTGAAATTTCAGCATGATCGCCTTATTAATTTCAGAGGTATTATAGAACGTGACATTTGAATAGGTCTGAGCTTATGGCTGAAACTATACTCAACAAAAGCAAAAGTTGAGAAGCGCTATTTCGGGACGACTAATTTCCAAGCACCACTTTCTCCATTCAAGTCTCTTCTGGACTCTAGGGACAGTTTTCTGTACCTATTTTAACGTACTAACATTTTCGGTTCGATGAAGGAGCCATCTAGGGCGCAAACAAAGGCTATAAACCTGTTTCCCATATCCTGCTGACCAGGAAAAGGTGTTTTTGAAGCTCTAAATCCATTTCTGAATTTGTGTCATGTTTTTAACAACGTACACCATATGTTTCTGCGCATGAAACAATGTTATCGCAATTGCAACAACAGTCTAGATATGGAAGCCATCTTAACTGCTTGCAGTTCTATTTGTTTTTCTTAATTTTTTCAATAAATTGAATTTTATGGTTATGGGTATGTAGAAATAACTTCCTTCTTAAACCATTTCTATAAGCCGATGAATGGCACTCCTCTGACATCGGATCTGGGCAATATTTTGCTCGGAATCGAGTAATTTTCATTATCCGTTCTCAGTTCTGAGAAAAACTAATTTTGCGTATACACATTCTGGACGTATTCCACGTTCATCGTATTTTCCTATTTTTAATTCTCTGTCCCATCAAGTTATAATTTGCGTTCCTCGTTTTGTGAGATTCGTTATTTACGTTCCCGTTCATACCGTCAATCTCGTATAAATTGCTTGCCTGCAAGATGAGACGCAACTCTAGCGGATTCAGCTCTTCTGTAAGAAGAAGTGAGAGGAGCATCACTGTAACCAGTAGGTCATTCTCCAGCTCGCCGGATATCTATTGGAGCAATCATCAGCTTGCAAGCAGACTGGCTTGGGCAGTAATTGGTGCCATTTTTGGAAGCTCACTAAGGGCCCTTACTAGCATTCAGAAAGCATTGGAACTGCATCCACTTTCTTCTTTCGTTGGTTCATTTATGACACGTGCTGAAAAAATCCCCACAAATCCTCTTCTTCGATTCCGTAGTCCAATTTTGAAATTCCAATGGCGATATAGGCCTATAAATATTTATATAAATCCACATCCGAAAACCGTCCTTAAATATCACCCACGTTACTTATAAGGGTTATTTTGGTTACAGTTTTGGAGTAGGCCTATATAATGAAATATGTTGTCAACTGTGCACAATTTCCAACGTTTTACGATGTTTACTCCGCTGCATGTACTGACATTAACAGCATTATTCAACAGCGTGGTAGCTAAAAGAAGACACACTTGAAATATTCACGAATTGTTTTTTCTTCGTTCTTCGTATTTGGATTATTTTTTCATTTTTCTCCGTACTAGAGATGTTTTTGTACGTTCACACGCTCGCTTACCTCCACCGCTCGTCCCCCTCCTTAAATAGGCGCTCAGAGAAGATTTTTTGACAAATACTTCTAATTCATTTACAGAATTTCCCGCCAGTGTCCATGCACGACAGAAACAGCCAAAATCAGATAGTTCGATAAACAGTTTGGGTGTGCATAAACCAGAATTGAAAATACACAAATTGATATATATTTGTTCAAATCTTTACGAAATTCAAAACCATCTATGACTGAGTGATAATACCGTACGGTATCGAAACGGTGTTCGGAAACGGTCTCAATCCCGGTAAAAGCGCATGTCGCTCTTTCAACGGCCCTTTTCAGGGCCAACCAAAATTTACCGTCATTCCTCGAGAGAAATGCTGGCCCTCTTCGCTTACGGAGCGGACCGGGTTTGGAAATTAGACTACAGCACTAATTCACATTTCGCTGCACCAGAGACATGCTACCACAATGCCCCTGGCTTATAATGGAAGCAAGCGTAGTATGTGATAAATATTCATGAGCGTGAAGAGTCCAGCACAAAGCGGACGTCTGGACATACATGATCGTTCCGTGGTGTAATGGTTAGCACGCTGGGCTCTAAATCCAGCGATCCGAGTTCAAATCTCGGTAGAACCCTACTGTTTTGTTTTTCCCTCTAACATTTGTTTTTGTTATTTTCCATCGATGCATCGATTTGTACGTATCATTGGAGATTGGAAATTTGTATTTTGTTTTATTTTTACAGTTTTTTTTCACATTTAACGAAAAAAGGAAATTTGTAACAAATTAGTACAAAACACATTCGCGCTGGTGGCTCTGGGCATGCATCACGTTCAAGACTTAAGTCCTCTCCATTCCATCACTGGATAGGCTGCTACCCCTATACCAGTAACCAGTTCTTGAGCTACATGTGTTCCCAGCCTCCACTGCTTCATAAAGGGAGGAATGCATCATGATCCTAATGCCATCAGAGGTTACGCTTTCCTCAAATATTCGATGCAACCACGCCTGTCGAGAGACAGATCTAGAATTGGTTTCGTAGACTGGTCCCAGCAAAGTCCATGAGGAACTTTGTGGTACTGTAAACTGAGCACCAGTTGTATTATATACCCAGATACTCAGGGAACGGTCTTACAACGGGCCTTCAAACTTGCTGTTTTGCGCATTTAGGCCTGTTGTAAATTTAAAGCAAACAGGTTGGTCTTTACTTTCCTAACGGATACGCACTACGCAGATCGAGGATAAATCTATTTCACGAAAAATTCAAGAAGAATTCTATAGGGCATTATATTTGACAATTGTGGATGAATATTTTCAAAGAGATTTTGATAATTAGCCAGGGTAATACATGTTTGTTTCCCTTGGTATGGTCGTAAATAATCTGGTTATCTTCGATGCAATGTACGTCGATTACGTTAAACTGATAAGTGGATACATGACCAAATTCTAATTAATGCTTCGAATTCTTTGGAAGACTTACTAAGATTGTTTTGATTATTTTTATTATTATTCTACCAGATTTTGTCATTCATTTTTCTCAGAAGCTATAAGATTGCTAAAAATCGCATAATGTATCAAAAGTGCCTTTGTTTGATATTACACAAACGACGAGTCCGATTGTTCCGATATTTGGCATACATATTCAGTGTATTACGGGTATAATGCCAGTGAAATTTCAGCATGATCGCCTTATTAATTTCAGAGGTATTATAGAACGTGACATTTGAATAGGTCTGAGCTTATGGCTGAAACTATACTCAACAAAAGCAAAAGTTGAGAAGCGCTATTTCGGGACGACTAATTTCCAAGCACCACTTTCTCCATTCAAGTCTCTTCTGGACTCTAGGGACAGTTTTCTGTACCTATTTTAACGTACTAACATTTTCGGTTCGATGAAGGAGCCATCTAGGGCGCAAACAAAGGCTATAAACCTGTTTCCCATATCCTGCTGACCAGGAAAAGGTGTTTTTGAAGCTCTAAATCCATTTCTGAATTTGTGTCATGTTTTTAACAACGTACACCATATGTTTCTGCGCATGAAACAATGTTATCGCAATTGCAACAACAGTCTAGATATGGAAGCCATCTTAACTGCTTGCAGTTCTATTTGTTTTTCTTAATTTTTTCAATAAATTGAATTTTATGGTTATGGGTATGTAGAAATAACTTCCTTCTTAAACCATTTCTATAAGCCGATGAATGGCACTCCTCTGACATCGGGTCTGGGCAATATTTTGCTCGGAATCGAGTAATTTTCATTATCCGTTCTCAGTTCTGAGAAAAACTAATTTTGCGTATACACATTCTGGACGTATTCCACGTTCATCGTATTTTCCTATTTTTAATTCTCTGTCCCATCAAGTTATAATTTGCGTTCCTCGTTTTGTGAGATTCGTTATTTACGTTCCCGTTCATACCGTCAATCTCGTATAAATTGCTTGCCTGCAAGATGAGACGCAACTCTAGCGGATTCAGCTCTTCTGTAAGAAGAAGTGAGAGGAGCATCACTGTAACCAGTAGGTCATTCTCCAGCTCGCCGGATATCTATTGGAGCAATCATCAGCTTGCAAGCAGACTGGCTTGGGCAGTAATTGGTGCCATTTTTGGAAGCTCACTAAGGGCCCTTACTAGCATTCAGAAAGCATTGGAACTGCATCCACTTTCTTCTTTCGTTGGTTCATTTATGACACGTGCTGAAAAAATCCCCACAAATCCTCTTCTTCGATTCCGTAGTCAAATTTTGAAATTCCAATGGCGATATAGGCCTATAAATATTTATATAAATCCACATCCGAAAACCGTCCTTAAATATCACCCACGTTACTTATATGGGTTATTTTGGTTACAGTTTTGGAGTAGGCCTATATAATGAAATATGTTGTCAACTGTGCACAATTTCCAACGTTTTACGATGTTTACTCCGCTGCATGTACTGACATTAACAGCATTATTCAACAGCGTGGTAGCTAAAAGAAGACACACTTGAAATATTCACGAATTGTTTTTTCTTCGTTCTTCGTATTTGGATTATTTTTTTCATTTTTCTCCGTACTAGAGATGTTTTTGTACGTCCACACGCTCGCTTACCCCCACCGCTCGTCCCCCTCCTTAAATAGGCGCTCAGAGAAGATATTTTGACAAATACTTCTAATTCATTTACAGAATTTC